>CABFOS010039305.1:0-13586 GCA_900660315.1 Diretmoides pauciradiatus
AATACTTTGTCACAAGTAAAAGTCCTGCATTCAAAATCTGACTTAAGTCAAAGTACAAAAGTATTGGCATCAGAATATACTTAAAGTAGCAAAAGTAAAAGTCGTCATAATGCAGAATGGCCCATTTCAGAATCATATATATATATATCATGTTATTGGACTATAATTATTGATGCATTAATGTGTTCATCACTTTAATGTTGCAGCTGGTAAAGGTGGAGCTAATTTTAATTACTTTATATAATAATGGGTAATTTAACCTATATAATATATCGTCATTTATTATTGGATTTATAAAGTAACTGGTAACTAAAGCTGTCAAATAAATGTAGTGGAGTAAAAAGTACAATATTTCCCTCTGACATGTAGTGGAGTAGAAGTATAAAGTAGCATGAAATGGAAATACTCAAGTAAAGTACAAGTTCCTCCAAATTGTACTTAAGTACAGTACTTGAGTAAATGTACTTAGTTACATTCCACCACTGCTCTGCATGTCAATCCATACAATGACTGAAATGTCCACAGATGAGTTGAGGGTCAGAAATAAAGAAATAAAGAAGGTATAGACAAGAAACCACATCATTTAACCACTTTTTAAAGCAAGGAGGGGAAACTGATTTCCACTCTGTCAAGATAACTCTTTTAACTATATGACCACACCAAACATGAGGACTTATTGTGTTGCTGGGGGAAGAGTCAAAGAAATAGTTGGAGCAACCCAATATCACAGCAAGAGTGTCAGGGATTAGCTTTCTGTGGTATATGTCGCTGTACAAATGGAAAAATGTCATCCCAGAATCTCTTGAGCTTGGGGCAAGACTAGAGAAGATGACCCAGGGTCCCGTCCATCCCCCGACTTGCACTTATCACAGGTAGCAGAAACAGAAGGGAAGATTATGTTCAGCTTGGTGTTGGAAAAGTGCAGCCGATGGATAATATAAACTGAATGAGTTGAAGTCTAGCGTTGATGGAACATGCTCTGATCCTATCTAACCCTCTCGCCTATAACTCATCTGAAATCTTCGCACCAGCAGTATCCTTAATCCATGCCTCTTTGATGTGAAATTAAATGTTTGGAGGTAGGGATTCTAGTCATATAAGGCCATGAAATGTTGTTCAGGCATCGTATCGAAGTGAGGTAGAGAATGCCTGACATTTCAGATTTGCAGATACCGAAAAAAGTGACCAGGAGAGAAATCAAATTGAACCTGAAGTTGAGGGAAAGATGCAAAACAGTCGTTAATGTAGAGATCCTTAATAATAGTGTGTGAAAAAACAACGTCCATCTAGCCTGGCTTAAAACAGGGGTTTATCCGGGACTCCCTGGCGGCCGTCCTCCTCTCCAGTTTGTGCAGGATTCTTCTTTGTGGGGAAGAAGGACAGGGGGCTGCGGCCATGCGTCGACTACCGGGGCACGAATAGCATCACGTAAGGAATAAATACCCCCCTGCCTTTAATCAGCTCTACTTTCACCTCTCTCCAGGGGGATCTTTGATGTGGAGAGAAGGGGTTGCCAGGGAAAAATTACCAACAAACTGTGAAATTAAATGTTTGGAGGTAGGGATTCTACTAGTCATAAGGCCATAAAAGTTGTGTTGTTCAGGCATCGTATCGAAGTGAAGTAGAGACTGCCTGACAAAATGTCAGATTTATAGATATCGAAAAATGTGACCAGGAGAGAAGTCAAATTGCACCTGCAGGTTGAGTGAAAGATGCAAAACAGTCGTTAATGTAGAGATCCTTAATAGTAGGCAGACCCTTATCTAAGCAGTGTGAAAAAACAACGTCCTTCCAGCCTGGCTTAAACCAGGGGTTCTGACATATAGGAGCATAGATGGACAATTCTGAGAGGCCTAGCACATCCTTGATTTGCCTTAAAATCTTCAATGAGTTACACGAAATGAAGTCATCCTTCAGCCGTTTGATACTGTAGGTATATTTGGTTTGGAAAATAAAATGGCTGTTAAGGAAGCTCCAGTAAGCGATGCTGCATTATCTCAGGCCATCTGGGATAGAGGTCGCTCATCTGCCCAGCCACAGCTGGAGCCATGATGCACAATTCCAGAAAACCCATGTTCTAGCATTACAGGCCCAATAGTAATGCCAGAAGACAGGAAGGTCCAGGCACCTTCAGCCGTAGACTTCTGCACGTGCACCTTGGAGATGTGGATAAGGGGCATAACGATGGAGTCTATTGTCTCAAAGAAGGAGGACGTGAGAAAAATGGGTACGTTTTGAAAAAGATAAATAAATTTAGGGAGTACTACTATCTTAATAATATTAACACACCCTATTAAAGAAAGAGGACATTTGTCTATCATAATTTTAAGCCTATTAATCAGATCCAAATAACCACCTTTAAATAGAAGCTTTGGGTTTCTGGCGACACTAATCCCTACAGTAGATACACAAAATGATCAGTGGTAATTCTAAAGGGTAGATTATCAAGAAAGCCAGAGTCGAGGCCATCAAACAGAGGCATGAACAAACTTATTTCCCAGTTAAAAGTTAACCCAGAAAGCTGCCCTGGGACAAGCATAAAGCATTCTTAACACATGAATATCTCGCCAAAGCCAAATTTTTTAAGAGTAGCAAACCACTCGACTTGTCAAAAGCGTGCTGTGCATCTAAAGAAATAACAGCAGAGTAGGGTAGTTTAGTGGACTACATCATATTCAACAGGCGTCGAGTGTTAGAGAAGGGGAATCTATCTGGAATGAAACCCGCTTGGTCACAGTGGATTCATGTACCAAGGTGTTTGTTTAATCGGTTTGTCAAAACTTTTCCAATTATCTTTTGATCACTCTTTATCAAGCTAAAAGGACGATAGGACGCAACATTAGTGTCATCCTGGTCTTTTTTTTCAAGAGAAGACAGATATGAGCGTCATGCAAAGTATTAGGAAAAATTCCGTCATCCACAGAGCAATTTACCACCCGGAGTAAAAGAGGGGCAATTATCTCTGCATGGGCTGTGTAAAATTCTATTCCAAACCCATCAGGACCGCAGGCCTGGCCGTTATTAAAAGAACGAAGGGCAGTTTTGATTTTGTCCAGCGTGAAGTCAGAATCCATTTCCTGCGTTGCAGCTTTGCCAAGAACTGGAATGTCCAGCACACTGAGAAAATCATCCACATCCACATCAGTGGCTTTAGACTTAGAGGCATAGAACTGACTGTAAAAGCTAAAAGAATCTGTCATTGATTAGCTTGGGATCAGTTATCAGCTGTCCAGTAGGAGAGGGAATGTGATGTATTGCCCTGTCAGCTTGCACATCTTTTAACTGCCCAGCGAGCAATTTATCAGCTTCATCACTAACTCAAAACACATTTGTTTGAGCTTACTTTTGTTTAGTTTCCAACCTGTTCCCCAAGAATAGTTATATTATTATATGGGTTGCGACCCAAAAGTGGGTCGCAGACTCGTTCTGAATGGGTTGCAGAGTGATTGGTCAAAAAAAAAAAAAATTTTTTTAGTATTTTATAGTACCCGGACTTTGAAACTCTTATGAGGAGTAAAGCACATCCCCAACTATCTCATTATCTTCCCCAAATACCTGTTAAGTGAAAATGTTTAGTAGATCTACTCATCAATTTTTCATATTATGTGTGTAGACACAGTTATGATGTTCATTTTATTCATATTCACCTGGATCAGCAGCAGTTGTGATGTTCATACTCATCAGTTTATTAATCAGGATCAGTTTGTTGTAGAGTAATGTGCTCTGAATGCAGGGATGAAAATATTTGTTTCATGTTAAAAAAGTTATGACTAATACATTTTCTTGATTTGAATTATATACAAGTGGGTCGCGACTTAATGAACATGAAAAAATGTGGGTCCCAAGGCCAGACCAGTTTAGAACCACTGGTCTAATGCAGGTAGTTCAGCCTCGATGTCAGATAGACACCCCAGCCTTTTACTGGATGATTGATATGAGATGATGTGACCCCTCATCACAACTTTGAAAGACTCCCAAAGAATTGAATCTGAGGCTGCGCCATTATCATTGATAAGCAGGAAATCTGAGATCTTGGCTGATATGATTTATCTGACTTTAGAGAAGGGTTAAATTTCCAATTATAGTGACATACATGGAGATTGAAATTTATTAGTTTAGAGTTAACTAGAAAATAATCAATTCTGGAAAAGCTAAAATTGTACTGGAGAAAAAAGAGAATATTGTCTCTCAGAGGGATGTTGAAGCCTCCAGATGTCAACTAAGTCCAGTGATTTGACAAGATTATTGAAAACTGAGATGGATTTTAGTGGTGGGGTAACTTTAGACGAAGAGCTGTCTAATCGGAGGTCGAGGTAGCAGTTACAATCCCCACCGATAATTATATTATAATCATTGTGTTCAGTCACGAGATTAAAAACTTTACAGAAAAAATCAGGGCTGTCAAAGTTAGAGGCTTAAATATTCAAGAGAGCTAATGGAAGAGAGGTAATTGCACCAGTGACATGAACATATCTCCCACCTGGGTCAGTGACGATGGACTTCATACAAATGGAATAGTTTAGCGAATGAGAATGGCAACCCCTCTCGCCTCGGAAGAGAAGGTGGATCGGTACACTGCACCTCTGTTCTGTTGGTTGGATGTGGACCTCTACAGTTCCAAGAAGTAAAAGTGATGGGGCTCATTCCTGAACTAGATGGATAATTATCCTGCATTTAGAGGAAGGAACAGCAGGAAATAAAGGCTGACATGTGACAAAGAAAAATCTGGCAGTTTAGTGAACAACAAAAACAAAACCCCCAAAACACAACCAAAGCCGCAGCAAAAAACTATCGCATCCCACTTGCTATTGAGGAGGCTGCTGGGTAACAGAGCAAAAAGCCAGCATATACCAACAGCACTGTGTGTGTGTGTGTGTGTGGGGGGGGGGCATAACTGGCGAAGCAGGTAAAGGGGGGAAATGTTTCACACCGGGCAAAACAGTCAATACTGATATGAATTCTGTAGGTATTAGATTAACAATCCCGGTGGATACTATATGCACCAAAATAAATGCAGTAGATTGCATGTTCCACCTAAAAGGATTGTAATGCTAAACACTCAACACAATTGAAGTGGCAAAGTGCTAAACCGTCCCATTAATCATATAGCTGAATAGAACAATGGCAAAAGCCACGTAGATGGCACATATCAACAGTTCATTTGTCTCTGCTAGGGACGTGGCAAACCGTTCAGCATCAGCCGGTGTCTCAAAGATGTTAACTGTGTTGCTGCAGATGACTTGGAGTTTGGCTGGAAAACGTATGGAAAACGTTGGGGAAAAAATCTGCCCCATGCTGTTGAAGGACTGCCGCTGGGATTTCACCTCGGTCATGCAGTCATGGAATATTGGTAGTCTTCCACCGTGGTAGCTCATCACTGCATGTTGATGGCTGAGCCGAAGGATGTTGATCACGTCGCTGTCATTGTGGCCCTTGGTGATGGCGATTCATAGCCGCTCATTAGCCAGTGGCTTGGGTCTCACACTGCGGTGGGCTCAGGATATTTTGACGGGCCTGCTGAAGTTATCTTGGCCAAGCAACTCCGGGATCAACCGTGAGACGAATTCCTTAGGGCGACCATCCTCTTCCCCCTCTTTGATGCCCACGATCCTAATGTTGAGTCTGCGAGAGCGCCCCCTCCCCAGTTATTCACTTCAGCTCTGAGGAGACTGTTAGCGACCTATAGCTCATTGCATGTGACTTCCAGCGGTTATCAATAGTCGAAAGAACCTCGTCCATGGCGTCTATGCGATGTTCAGCTTCGTGGTGTTTGTTTTTGAAGGGTGGACAAACACGCTTCAATTGAATCAATTCCCTGATTGGTGATGGCAGCTAATATAGGCTCGTTGCTAGCAGCAGTCGGGGTCACCTGGGATGTCGTCTTACTTTCGTCTTTCTTAGGCTTTCGTGGTGTAAAACCGAGTCTGACAGGTCACAGTACAACTCAGACGGCAGACCAGCGAAAAATAATGAACAGGTGCAGTAATAAAGTGGAGGAGACAACACGGAGCTCCGAGAAAACACGTCTACTCCATTACTGCATACCCTGGGACATTTTTAAAACTTTTTTTAAATTTCAAATAATTGCTTTGTGTTCAACTTATAAGTGTCCTAATTCGCCTGCTGTGACTTTGGGAGAAGTGTGACAATAATGGAGTACGCTGCTGCACCAGTGACGGCCTCTTCTCTGTGTCAGCTTGTGTGTTAATGACTTCCAGATGTGTGATTTCTTCAGAAGATTATAAATATTTTTTGTATTCCAATCTAAGGGTGTTTACACATATAGTCCTTTTTAAACAAACCAAACTCAGTCCCCTTAAAGTGGACTAAAAAGTGGACCAACAGAAAAGGGACTCAGTTCTTTTTGCGTTCACATTGTCAGTTTATTTGAAAGAGGATCAGTTCTTGGGCACTGATGAACTGATGAAAAACAGATAATGATTTACACACTGTTACATACGACATAGCCATTGAGTAATGACAGACAGTTGACTTCGTCTAGCATTGAGTTTTGACTTTAATGTGTTTTACTGTTTGTTTACACTGAATGTAAAGTACTGGAGGCCATGCCCACCGTGGTCACGTGACCACCCCCACCCCAACTCCCCTGTCCCGTATTTCACCCATTCTCATCTGGTCACCCTAGGACCAAGCGTGAAAACACCCTAATGCGCTTTCTAGTCAGCAGATTCTCTCCCACTCTATGGCAGTTTCATGACCCTCAATACCTGGGATGATTGCGGTGTTATGGTCCGTCCTAAGTGTTCTACGTCTTTTGGCTGAAGCTTTCACTGCAGTAGGACATGATGCGAGAGGCCGTAGAAATGAAAAATCCAACGTAAAAGATCTGCTTTAGGACTTAATCAATAGATCACTTGTTTTAGGGCTCAATCGAAAGTTGTAGTGGCCCGACCTTCCTCCTTGACTCTTTAACTTGCAGCTCTACTCTCCCTCTCCCTCTGTTTCCTCTCTCCTCCTTCAGGGAACATGCCTTAGCTGCTGCTTCCTCCTCTGCCTTCTTTAGAACATATAAATAAATATATTTCCCGGAGAAAGCAAAAAAGGTGTAACAGCAGAAAGTGGCTCTGAAATTACTTTGGCAACTGCAGAGATAAAGTGAGCCAAGAGACTGTGTCGGCTATTGATGATAAATTGTACTTGACTGTGAGAATCACTGGCCTTGCTGGCAAACCTGTCCGTTTAAATTTGTATTAGAGTTCGATTTGTACCCTGGTGGCACTGAACCGAGGCCACAGGTGGAGACAGGAAGAAAAGGGTGAATGAATGTGCACTTCCTGTTGATTCATTCGGATGTGTCTGCAAGATGGTAATGGCTGCCAGAAATCTTTTTCAGGGGGATAGGGATTAGCATCTGAAAAGACTTTAGTTTCCTGGAAGCACTTACAAACAACAAAACACTTATCGCAGTGTGGAACTACTTCTATTGCACCCGTAGGATTTGTGACGGACTATCACTGTGTGACCAGGCAAAATTAAGTTTCGGGATTCTCAGTGAGCAGGAGGAAGAATAAAAGCAACATTAAACAGGAGGAGGAGAGACTGAGACTTCGTTATACGGTCTATTGTTGAAAAGTGTCTGTGACTGAGCATCTCATTAAACTTGACAGCAGGTGAAGAGAGATTGTGCTTCTTCACCTGCCATTCTTGCCTGTGGGAAGTTTAACTGCTGAACTGTGAGGGGCCTCCCGGTTTGAAGCAATTTGACATTTCCGAGTAAAAAGTTCTCTCGCTGAATATCTGTCTTGCTTGCACCCTAAAGAAAGGGAACGACAACACAAGAATACTTTTGCTTGTAAATCATAGAGAGACGTATTATTGTGGCCCTGAAGTTATGGTCTTTACTTGTGCGGCTGGTTGTACACCATCTGCATCATTTCCTGCTCCTTGTCTCTATAGACAAAACAAAGATTAAACATGAAATCAGTTAGATAACACAGGTAATCAAATGAAGTTTGGCTGAATGCTCAACTAAATTAAGTATCGATCTCCCCAGAGCTGTGAGCCCGACGTAGGAGAACAAATGTATGTGTGGGGGAACAGGTGAAGAGGTAGGAGTGGCTGTCTCCACGGTGTTGGTTTGCATTCTTTTCTGTTTTCCCTTGCTTGTCCATTCCCTCTGACTTCATCCACTTCATCACTTCCCCGATGCAAGCCGAGCCTTAGTGACGGAGGCCAGGAAACAGCTGAATAGAAGTTTCCCTTCCAGTGCAATCTCCTCCATAATCCATTTTGATGACATGAACGAAACATCAATGTTCCCGTCACTTGAAAAGACACTTAGTGTAAATAACATTGTATGTCTGGCCCCGTGACCACCAGGGCCGTCTTTAATTCAGCATCCATCTCGTGTGAAGAACAAACAAAAAAATGGATTGGGAGCTCAAGGTAAAGCCGAGATGGATGCTCAGGTAAATCTATAGACCCAGCGTATACACACAACACATAAAAATTGTCTGGGTGCTCAATTGCAGTACTTACTCAAGATCCCATCATCTTCTGACTGCAAACGTTGGGTCCTCTGACCTTCTGTCTGCACTTAATGGAAATACCAATAACAACAAATGGGAACCATGGGCCAGAAATAGATATCTATATCCTGGATGTCTCCAGGATATGGGGCAGCAATGTCTGAAAAAAATGAATTGCATTGTTAATTACAGTGTTCAATCAAGATCTTCTCCGGTATGGCGTAAAGAGCAAACAACACTAAATTACAGATTGAGAACAACCACAGAAAATGTATTGCTATAGGTCCAAGAGTAGAGGCAGTCCTCTTTTTCTCACTCCTTACCTGAGAAAGAGCGGAATTTACAGCTTGGAGAGCTTGAAGAGCAATACGTCTCAGCACCGATGCCGTGCTGAATTAATAAAAAAATAAATAAAAAAACAGGGCATCTCACTGAAGAATAAATTACTTTGTCCCCCACTCTAACTTCTCCCTACAGGTCCTCATTAAAACTAATCCTGTCACCCACCAGCTGCGGAAGACAATCCTACTTGCGGTCGACTTAATTGCACTGAGGCAAATTCTGTCTCATTCTGCCAAATCTACATCAATATCTGTGAAATAAGTGCAGGTCCCATGCGGAAAAGCCTTTCACTAAGTGTAACAGGTCTGTGCAGGGAATGAGAGCATTTGAATTCAGGCATTGATTAGAGCCCTATAACAATGGTGTTTCTGAGAGGAGGCCTTTCATTAAATGGTAGACACTTTCTCTTTGTCTCGCTTCCCCTCTGTACCCCGCTTTCTCTTTTTCTCTCTCCCCCCCCCATTGAGTAAATAAAATAAAAAGCCATCACTGACATCTACTTAAAAAGGAAACCCAACTAATTGGTGTCACAGAGTTATGGGAAGATTAGCAGAGATATTGGCCAGAAGTGGAGCGATAGAGAAGCACCTTTGCCTTTCCAATGGCAGCGTAATTGCAAGGAGCAAATAAAGGGATTGATTGAAATTGTGGCTATCACAAGCCCACACAGTCATATATGTCATATTATCTCCTGTCTTGTACAGCCATGCACAGATACACACACACACACACACACACACACACTCTCTCTCACACACACACACACACACACACACACACACACACACACACACACACGTATGCTTACTTGCAAACACACATACACACACTCAGTTACATTACTTGAACGATTTATTAACAATTGCATGCCACTTTCAGTAGCTCAACTGAAGAACACACCAGCAGCTCCTGTTTCCGCAAACATTCAGTTTCTGCTTTTGTTCGGTAGAAACACTGCTCTGATTTACATTCACCCAATATGGATTTTCATCTCATATCAACAACTATTCACAATCACAAACCTCACCAGCGAGGATCATCCAAATCCAACTAAAAGATGTTGGAGGGTGTGCTGGAAGAAAAAAAGAAAATCAGCAGAACCTGTCAGTGTCAGTGTTGGGTTTGTTGAAATCAGCGCTGTTACACTTCACAGACCTTATGATTCCTACAACAGCACCACCACAGACTGCACACAAGCACATTTTCCCACCCAATTTACTGGAGATAATTAATTATGGGAAAAGAGAAGAAGAAGAAAAGGACATGGATACTAAGCGTAATGTTCGGATCACCACACATTGATCGGAGAAGAAAAGTGTGCAGTGTGAGTTTCCTCATTTAATGAGTGGTATAATTACAGAAGGTCACCTTTGACCCTGTTTATTCAAAGTGGCTCTGAAAATGGAGAGTGCCACACATCTTTTGATATATTACCTCAAATCACAACAGCTAATAAAAGCCATATATCTTCATTCTTCAATGCCTGCTTTTCCATGTCAACAGCAAATGGATAGAAACGCTTACTGGAAGCAAGATCTCATTTGCTTGGGTGGCCGAATGAGCTTATAAGCCAGCAAACAAGCAAAGGAGGAAAAATTGATTAATTGGCCCTGATTAATTATAACTTGCCTTGTAACTAATTATGTTGGATTTTCAGACGTAGGCAAAAAAAACAACTCAAAAAACGTGTTCCTGTTTCTCCTCACAGGATGTCCCTACAGAGTTTTGGTCGCTGGTGTGGCTTTGACCATCCATGAGAGAAAAGTCCACGGTGCCTTGTCCTCGTGCTCTCTGGCCCCGTAAACTCAAGCACAGCAATACAACGTCTACAGTATAGTGCTTACAGTGCTCTCAGTGGTGACTACTGGTGTGGAAGGACAAATGTGTCCTAACTAATGGGTTGTGACCTGCAGCCTGGCAGTGATGAATGGTGTTGTAGGTCCTAGCTGTGGTTTTAGGATTATCACAGTGTAGTTGGAGAAGAGGGGATACTCAGCGACTGAGCCACTGTGGAGCCACTGTGGAGCCATTATGGGCCTTGTCAGCCCCCATTGCACCCTGTGTTATGTGTTGGACAAACACAACCCATGGCAACAGGCCAGGTTGACTTCATACAAGTCATGGCAAAATTGCTGTGGTGTGTGTTTGTGTCCGTTGGTCTAGATGTGCATTTACCTAACATGGTCAGGTGGCAAGACAAAACTTTTACATTTTAACACATTTAACCTTCCTTTGACTGTCTAATAAATTGGAATGAATGTAAAAACATGCACTAGGGAAGAGTACGGAGAAGGGAGGTTAAAAGTTGAGTGTGTATCTCTGCCAAAATCCTTTCCTGCCAACGGCAGAAACCTTTTGTCCGCTGCGAAAGAGCCAAGACGTAAATAACCTTGCTCTGTCTCTCCTTTTTCTTTGGGCTCATTATCACAGGATTAGTGACCTGAAGCAGCCCAATTAGAAAAGTGGAGCTTGCAAAAACTGTATTATCATCAAGTTCTATTCTCAACATCTTTTACTTTGCCCCAGAGAGAAATAGGAGCAGATAGCTTAGATACACAGCAAATAAATCATGTTATGCAAGCGGTTTTGTTGCAGGCGTTTATGTATGACACACAGCCAGGCGATGTAGAAACTAAGGGTTCTACCGTATACCATGTCACAACCATGGACCATTGTTCCAATGTGATTGTGATGTCCATATCAAATAAAATAAACATAACATAATATAACATAATATAACATAATATAACATAACATAACATAACATAACATATTGCCCAACAGCGGAGAGAGAGAGAGAGACTGACCGACCGACCTACTGACTGACTGACTGACTGACTTCAGCAGGTTTTGCCCGACTACGAGGTAAGCTCACATGATGATATAATGATAATGTTGTATCCCTACACACTCATGTTCTTCCACAGACTAGGTAAGATGCAACACCATGTCTGCCACTGCTGCACTCAGCTGCTACATTCTCGCTAGATACAAAAATAGCTTCATCTGCATAACGCTGTCACCAGTTTCTACTAAATGAATTGCATCTGGCTGTGGATTAAAAATACCTTCTTTTTTTAGTCTGGACTGAATCTGGCAACAAAACAATTACTAAGCCATGTTTGCAATTGGTAGATATGCTCTATATTAGAATACATTGCTTAATATAAGTGACAGCATGGTCAAATTTACTATAATAAGTAAATAATTATTTTCTAATTCCCTCATATAATTTTTGTATGTAAAATAAGATACTGCACCTTTACCAGTACACCTCTGATATATAATTAACTATTGACTTAAAGTAATCAATTATTGACTTAAAGTAATCAACTATTGACTTAAAGTACAGTAATCAAAGTAATCTGTTCGTAAATGTGTCTTTGCTGCTTGGGGCAAAGTATTCCCCTTTAGTGACCTCCTCACGTCACAGTCAATTCACAGCTACTGTAGCTACATTTGATATATTGCCCTTGATTTGTGGAAAATTGCAAAATTGGCACATCCAGTGATTTTATATATATAATTTTTTTTAAATGTCCAATGCTGGTAGAGTTTTCCAAAGACTAATGTTGGACCAGTGAATCACAAAGCTGCCTTATACAGAATGCAAAGAATGATTCATAACCAGAGATTAAGCTGTGGACAAGGAGTCATTCTTCCGGTGTTTATCAGGACAGTGGTGTTACATTACCAGAGAGGACAAAACTGTATAAACATCACCTTATCTACGGCAAAAGAATCATCGAGAAATGATCTGCCTCGCCAATTCTCATTCAGCCATGTGGAATGGAGCACGAGGCTGATGGCCTCGCAACGAAAACCAAACAAGGGGTCAGATATGTCGGGAGGAGCTTGATCAAAGAGGGATGAGGTAGATTTCAGAGGCCCGATATGAAGATGAAGACGCTTTCTCTCTTCTCTTCCACCTTCTGCCCATGTCTGAAAAGTACTTCCAGTGCTCTGCAGGTCCTCAAACCGGTCAACACCCTTAACGAAACAACACATTTCCCCCCTTGTCTTTCTCTGGCTTGTTGTCCAGCCATCTGATGTGGCGATCCGGTTCAGTGTCCTGAATCAAAGAGAGTCAGGTGGTGTGTTGAGGACCCTAGGGTTCCTCTGACATGTTGTGTAAGTAGCCAAGCCCTTTGATGGATGACTCTTATTTTCTTGTCAACCTCGGACTACTTTTATGTTTATCTTGATATCTCCTTGATGGGAGCCTTCATTTATCCAGTACAGAGTGGACAGGACAGGGAAGAGGACTGGGAGAGAGAGAGGGAGAGAAAGAGAGATAGAGAACAATGTTGAGAGGGAAAGAGAAGGAGACAAGGAGATCGTGGGATTCACAAAACATGCGGGAAACCTCGATTTGTTCTGAGAACAGGCGTATCCATGATGAATGCCACATGTGCATAAATTGGATGCATGTGCCTGTTGAAGCCGATTTGTATACGTAAACGCCAACACCATAAAAGGCTGCAGACTGAAGGGTCGTGTGCAAGTAAACCGGTCAAAAGAGGCAAAAGAGGAACTGTGTGAACACGGAAGTGTTGCGCTCATGAAAAAAAAACAGCAGAGTTTTCAGAAGCATAATCAACGGAGTCACAAGAACTGATAAAAGTAAAGCATAGCAAGAAATTATTAATGCTGTCAATGCTGTTTCAGCAGAAACACACACCGTTGCTGAGGTAAAAAATAAATGGTTTGATATGAAATTAGATTGCAAAAAAAGTATAAGGAGAAGTAGGAGCA
>CABFOS010039316.1:0-11357 GCA_900660315.1 Diretmoides pauciradiatus
TGGGTGGATTCTAGCTGATAGATATGTGATGTTGAAGACGTCAACCAGATTTTCTGATCATCAAGTTCTGTGAGTTTGACCAGACCAGCATTTCCCTTTTGCCATTCAATGCGGGGTATAATTATGTGCATGAATGTCTGTCTGTGTTTGTGTGTTTGCATGCTCATGTGGTTGCAGGCATGTATGCGTACAAGCATGACTTTGCACATCTGTGTATGTGCATATGTGTGTGTATGTGTGTGTGCATGTGTTCATGGATTCATTTGTGTCTGTTTTGTGTGTGTGCAGTCTCTGAGCCCACTCTGAAGTGGAAGTTAAAGAAGCACATCAATACAAGGCAAAGCCCTCTGGAGCGCAAGACCAGTGCCCCTCCCATCATCAAGCACAGGACACCAGAAACCCTGGGTAGACCCACCAACAGCAGATCACACTCATGATTATACAGATGCAATAGGCTGCAATCTAATTTATCATTCTATTCAAGCTGTTTCAAGTTCATGTTTTTTTGGATGTGGCAGTTTCATCTGTGTTACGTTACAACACAAGATGTGTCAAAGATGTGTTTATAGCATCACATATGGAATTCTTAACACGTCTATGATACAATTTAGGTCATTTTCCAACAAGAAGGTTTTCAGGGATGACATAACCTGTGCGGTTTGAACACATGTCTTCTGTGAATTATTAGTTCATTTGGTGTCTCTCCATTCCGTCATCCAGACTCCTCCCCCAGCAGTAGCACCCCAGCATCGGGGTGCAGCTCACCCAATGACAGCCTCCTATCAGACAGCAGCGCCCTCCCACTGACGGCTGGACTGGCCTACGAGGTGAGTCCTTCTTTTATATTTACATTTTAGTAGGTCACTCTTGTCCAGACTGAGCAGGTGGGGGTTCAGTGTCTTGCTCAAGCAAACTTTGAGTGTTCAACCTCCATTCAAAAAGGTCATTCGACTGATTTTATTTCAGATCTTGAAAGGATATCTTGTATGTTAATTGGGTATTTAATGCATCACAGTACAGTAGTGGTGCCCAGTGTTTTAAACAGGGATATTTGAGAAGGCCAGATTGCCCACTGCGCACCATGGCCGTGTTACTTGATCATTTAATGTCTAATGAAAACATAAATACCAATCTGTTTTCCATGTACTGTACTAATCTGTCCTCAGTTGTTTCAGGTATGTGAAATTACCTGTGTAGAATCACATTTATTATCTGTCGGAATGTTGATATACTATGAGCCACATTCATGTTCTCAGTATAGGGCGCTATGGAGAGAATTCAAATGACAAATGCATATTGCATGTTTTGATGTTTCTAGTAGACTAGTGAAATTCCATTCATCTAGATAATTCATATTTCTACTTATCTCTCTAACTCAGGCCCAGAGGTCGCTGCTGCAGGATGGCAGTTTGGCCCATTTCACCTTGCCTCCCAGCTCTGCTGCCATGCCCACCATCACCGCTGGGCTTCCTGCACAGGTTAGCAGTGACACCTGCCGTACACTCTTTAAGAATCTACTTTCAAACAGTTGCAGTTGTAAACTACTTGTATAAAGTACAAATGAATAATCCTGTACCATTGTACCAACATCACTGAATGCCTGTGATTCTGTGAGATCTGGGGTATATACAGTTTTTCACTTCCCTTTGATCTTACCTGGTACTTTCATATCTTGTGAATAAGTCATATGTTCGTTGATCATGTTCACCTGCTGACATATTTTACTTGCTTCTAGTTCTTTTATCTCACCATGTACCCCCCCAATCTTCCCAGGCTAACAGAAATCCACTTAACCAGCGGGTTCCCAGGGGTCTGCCAATATCTGCCCTGCCTCAGGTCTACCTGCCTCTGGACGGTAACAGTCCAGGTTTGGCTCAGCGCCTGCAGCCTGTCTTCATACTGGAGCCACACACTGGACTGGTGCACACTCAGCTCCTTACCGGTGAGATGTGTATGTAGCATTGTACAGCAGAAGCAAACACACCTCACATGCATTCGGACATGTGAGGGCACACACAAAGCACATACACATGCATATATATAATCTCACACATGAACAAGATAATTCCCACAATCCTTTTTGCACTAGAAGCCGTAGGTGTACTGTATTGTATTACAACAATACTTTTGCCTGCATACATATACAGAACAATAGTGCCCTCTACTGACAGTTGACTTGACAATCAACATGTTGTTACCCTCTAACATTTAAAAAATACACTGTAAATGCGAGCAGCACATTGTAGTAACATCAGAAGTAAAATATGTTCTAGTATTCTGATTCTCCATTTTAGTATTTTGAAAGCAAAGTAGAGCAATGGCACATTTCTGTCATGTGATTAATTCTCACTATCTTAATTCTATTTCTATTTCTGTCTCAGATATGAGTAATTGATTTACATTGTTAGAATGCTACTATTATCTCTGTGTCCTCCTTTTGACTCTCCACGCCCTTCTCCTCTTTATTTTTTATCTCTTTTTCATATTTATTCCTTATCATTATCGTGTCCCTTTCATTCCACTCTCGCCCCCTCCCTTCATCCCTGTTTCTTCTTACCTTCTCTCCACTCATATTTTTTCCTCCTCTGTTTTTCCTTCTCCTCCATCCAGTTCGCGCTTTGAGCCCGGCCCCCCTGCAGCAGCAGCAGCGGCAGCCTCATCACTCCTCCCCCACCAGGGGGGAAGACCTGGCCGTCTTGTCCTCCCACAGGCCCCTGGGTCGGACCCGGTCAGAGCCGCCACCATACAGCCACTCACCACTACCCTCCCACGCCAACCACCACTCACCCAGCCAGCACCAGCTGCTCCAGCAATACCACAACAGCCTGCTGCTGGAGAGGCTCAAGCAGAACACACACCTGGGCAAGGTGAGAAGAGGCAGGGTTGGGTGCAAAAAACAACACAACCATGTGTAGTCACACACACATCCACACTTGATGTATAGACGGCGCTGTAGGCATTTACCTTCCTCATGAAAGGAACAGGAAATAGGATGTGCTGGCTGTAGGACAGAGGAGGCCTGTAGCTGTGAAGCTTGGGAATCGAGACATTCCTCCTATGTATCAATAAAGTCAAGATACTGAATCCATTGTCTCTGAATCTTTGCTTATATAACATAACAGGATATAACATTTTAGAGATGAGGATGGGATTTTTCGTTGAGGTCAAGGTAACAAACATTTGTGGATTGCCACAGGGGAAGTGAATGTTGATGCTAGGCTAAGGCCAAGAGCCAGCTAATCTGGAGGACAAAGAACAATGGCCACTGTAGGAAAGTTGACTGTGTTTGACTGTAAATTGCAATTATGGGAGGAGTATTGTGAGATTATGGAACTATTCTTCGTAGCAAACAACATAACGGCTGCTAATAGGAAGAGGGGCACTTTGCTCAGTTAGTCGGTCCCCCGACGTACAGTCTACTGAGGAATCTCCTTAGCCCTGAAAAGCCCGGAGATAAGACCTACGAGGACTTGGTGGACTACACACTATAATCCCACAGGCAGGTCGGCGAGACTGTAATGGATGGAAACTGGCACAGGGCTGTAATTTTGGGGAGAAATTGACAGAGATGTTGAGAGATAGACTGGTGTGTGGCATCAATGACGGAAGGATCCAACGACGACTTCTATCAGAGCCTGATCTCACATTTGACAGGGCATTGAGCTTGGCCCAGGCCCTTGAAATTGCTAAAAGAAATTAAATTAAAGAAATTCAAGGGTTGAATAGTGATACTGAGGCTGAGAAGCAGAGCCAGACTAAGGCATTGATGAGCACACATAAGTAAATAACACATAAGTCTACAGCAGACCAGGTTAGGTTAAGTATTATTTATTTGCAGGTGATCGATTTCAATACAATGTGAAATGAGTAGGTCCTCTTGAATAGAAGAAAGAATCGTTTTCACAAAAGCAGAGAAAAAGATGTTAACATTTATATTTCTACTATTTCTACAATGCTGTTTATATACTTTGAGCATCTGTAACGAAAAATATAAATGTTTTTTATGCCTTTACGAAAAATATTATTTTCTAATATTCAATCTTCAGGATATACTCATTTCTTGTTTAAAAATACTGATTTTGAGGCTGATTTAATGTACACTATATATAGATACGTACTCAACTATAAATACATTTCAATCATTTTAATCACAACCTCCTACCGTGTTTCAGCTGATGAACAAGTCCAGAGCTGATGAGAAGCCCCGTCTGACACAGATCCCATTGGAGGACATGGACCTGGAGGGGACTGGATCAGGCTCTGGGTCTGGGCCCGGGTCCATGTGTGGCTCTGAACCGGGTTCGGTCTGTGAGGACAGCTACCACAGAAGAAGACGGAGCGGCGCCAGCACAGACTCAGTTTATGACACGGAGTCCACTACCTCCTCACGGGAGAGCTTGGTTGAACCCTCACTCTCACTCAGTCAGGTACCACACACACACACACACACACACACACACAACCACCTGCAATCAAAACTCTCAGCAGTTATGTCTAATGTACGTTTGGAATTTGACATTAGGAAGGACAGTGTTTGGTCAAATGTTTCTCTCTTGTAGATGTTCAGCATTACTTTTCAAGAAACGTTGCCTTTTATTCATGTAGCGCTGTAGACTGATACCTGTCAATCCAGTGCCGCTGTGCATAAATTCACCAATGCTCCATCAGGGGGCGCCATAGCTTTATTTACAGAAACTGATAAGTCCGGCGTGGGAGTTATCATAGCAGCATGCTCAGGAATGTTGAAGTTGCTCGATAAGTTGCTTGTTCTAGACAAGCAGTATCAAATTGACCAAATGATACCGTACAGGGGCAAGACTGATACAAGTGTTTGGTAAATGAATTCTGTTTAGTCTTGCCCGTATACTGTACTGCCGGTTTTAAATGGTCCTTTGTTTGCTGTTTTCTCCCTCAGACACTGCGCTGGGACAGGCAGGTGATCTATAAACCAGGCACCCAGCTGGACTCCCTGGGGGTGCCGGTCCTGATGGGGGCCCACCGGCCCCTGTCCCGGGCCCAGTCCTCCCCAGCTTCCACCTCACTGCCTCCACCTCCACCCTCCACAACAGGTTCCCTGTCTCTGCCCAGCCCTGCTGCAGAGACTCCCGTTAAACTACGCTTCACCACTGGTAAAGCAACACTGACAGTTATTGTAATAGGAAATGTAAAAACCAGATTGTAGAATGTAGACACATTATTTAGTAAACTGTTAAGCTTGTGGTGTAGTTCTAAAGAAACAGTATGTTTTTATGTTTAAATTTTCTCATGAAACATTTCATATTAAAGACACGTCAATTAAGGTGACATTCTGTTTTTGTTTGTGTGTGTGTGTGTGTGTGTGTGTGTGTGTGTGTGCGCGCACATGTCCAGGTCTGGTTTATGATACTCAGATGCAGAAGCACCAGTGTACCTGTGGGGACAACAGCCGCCACCCTGAGCATGCTGGGAGAATCCAGAGCATCTGGTCCAGACTGCATGAACGAGGCCTCAGGAACCAGTGTGAGGTATAACACACACACACACACACACACACACACACACACACACACACACACACACAGACAAATGCACACCTGAACAGTGGTAGATGCATATCCCTAGAGTCAGTACTCTGTGTGTGTGTGTGTGTGTGTGTGTGTGTGTGTGTGTGTGTGTGTGTGTGTGTGTGTAGCGTATCCGCAGTAGGAAGGCGACTCTAGAGGAGCTGCAGTCAGTCCACTCAGAGAAACATGTGCTTCTATACGGCACCAACCCCCTCAACCGCCTCAAACTGGACAACCGCAAGCTGGCAGGTGAGATACACACTCATACACACAAAAATACACACATGCATAATGAGAAAAATAATAAGAATGGGATATATTTGTTTGGTGCAGGAATCTTATCTCAGCGGATGTTTCAGATGCTACCGTGTGGAGGAGTTGGGGTGAGCATCAAAGTCGTGCGCGCGCACACACACACACACACATACACACATTGTAGACCCCTGTAAAACACAAGGAAAAGTCATGTTGGAATCTTTCCACTTATCTAATCACATTACCGAACAGCAAACATTACATGGCTGATTATACCTCATTACACAATTAAGCTAATAGCACTACAAATCGTTGATGCTGTTGTTATTGGCCTAGATTGGCCTGAGAGCCAATCAGAAATCAAAGGCTATGCAAAGGTGAGAGATGGAAGTAAGTGGGGGGAAGAAGGGGAAAGAGGGGATTCACAAAGAGATGGCTGCTTGGAGGGGTGCCTGGGGACCTGTGGTTGACTGAGAAGGAATTTATTTATGGGGAACGGGTGTGGGAAAAGAGGGAATGTGGGCACAGAAAAAGAAGAGGATGATGAAATGAGAAAGCGGATGAAGGTAGGAGAGTAGAATGGAGGGGATGAAACAAAGGAAGGAGGACATTTTGACACTGGAGGGGACAATGAGAGAAGGAATAAGAGAGGACAGAAGACTTTTGTATGGCTTTGATAAGGAGAAGGATGCATAATAAGACTGAGAAATGGCTGAAGCTCGATGACAGTGGCAAAGACAGAGGAGATGAGAGGAGGAGGAGGAAGAGATGGAGAGTAGGGAGAGGGAGAGGGAGAGGAGAGTAGGTAGAGAAAAAGGAAGGGGGCAGGGTGTCTGTCGATAAGACGACTGATCTGCCTGGATTTCCGGCCCTTGGCTGCTCTGGTGAAGTGGGCTGATTGGAACAAGATGGCAAAGTCGGTGATAAAAGAAATTCCTCTGATTTCATTGTTCCGCCACGCCAAACCACCAGAAATGTGCGTTTTGAAACATGGAATAACAAAGAAACACAGGGTGGGGGTTGATTCTGGGAATGGATGAGAAGATAGAGGATGTGAAAAGAATCTAAGTGTATCAGCGATAATTGACAACAAAAATCATTACCTTTCATTAATCTTGTACAGCAAATATCATATAGAGCACTCATTGTCAACTCTGTCACCTCACTGACATGCTTTTGGCTTCGTTGTCCCATCATCCTCACCTGATCGCTGTCTTGTCATTGTGTTCCTGATAGGTAGACAATGATACGATCTGGAATGAGATGCACACGTCGACAGCGTCCCGAATGGCTGCGGGCTGCGTCACAGACCTGGCGCTTAAGGTGGCACAAGGAGAGCTGAAGGTGCGTTTGTGTTGTCAGCTACCTCATCAGCTCTGTTATGTACTCTCTCAGGAATGATAAACACCACAATATATACTCTTGCAACTCCCCTGGGTATTTCAGCCATCAGGTTATCATGTACTCATCTACAACAGTATATCCAGGTGTGGGTTTTACTTTATTCTAATGTTTGGCCGCTCTTTTTTGAAAGCAGAAAGGTGTTAGATTTTTGTTCTTCTTCTCACAGAATGGCTATGCAGTTGTGAGGCCCCCTGGACACCATGCAACCCGCTCCTCCCCTATGTAAGTACAGCAGCATGTACACACACACACACACACACACACACACACACACACACACACACACACACCAAGAGCCAGGAGGTCTCTGCAAAGAGTTTCAAAGGTTTTTTTTACAGATCAAATGCACCTTCGTAGAGAGTGAGAGTCAGTCTGTGTGTCTGTGTGTGCTACCTGCCTAACGCCTGAGGCAAACTACCTCCTCTGCTCGCTTTCTTCCAAGCTTTCAAGACACCTCAAAAAAATGCCTGTGCGCATGTGTGTGTGTGTGTGTTTGTGTGTGTGCACACATACTTGCGCTCCTATGTGTGTCAGTCTTTGATAGGAGGCATTAGCCAACTAACCACATTCAGCTGGGACTCTGTGTGTGCTCAGCAGTACTTGTCATTGGTTATTTATGGGATGATAATGACTTTTCTTGATGAGGGGAGTTTGGACAGCGTACAGTATATAATATACCTTCCATACACACACTCACACTCTTTCGGCCTGTGCTGACACTGCCACTTTCAACATTCCTCTATTGTTTTTCATACATCAACACTTTTTTTTCTCCACACCTTCACTGTAGACAGCGAGCGCTGGGTGAAGTGATGCGCCAAGTTGTGAGTTCATTTCTCTGACATCATCTCAAATATCCTGTCAGCAATTCACACTATGCTATCATGTGGAATGTGGAGTGTTTTTTATGATAATGTCGGTTAGTTGTTGCTTGTCACAAAAGTTATTTACTGCATTTCTTAGGCGTGCAGGATTTTTGACTCGTCAGCATAATTTTTGGTAATGAAATTTTTGTCAGCAAATCAGGAGGAAATACAGCTGCAGATGCAATTAATTCATCTTTATTTGTCATAAATTCACAGTACATGTTTGTGTGGAAGGAGCTTCCCTGTAAGTCTTGAGCATTTGAAGCAGTAGTGTAGTTGTGATGACCTGGACCGAAAAGCCACCATAACTCAGTCCCGGGGAAATGCCTTTGAGGTTCATACGGTCCATATGGTGATTCTATGATATCACTGTGGTGGAGATGTCATGATAAACAGATGTGTCGGTCCGTATCTCGGCCTGTTTGTCCACAGGGGCTTCTGCTTCTTCAACTCTGTGGCCATCGCCGCCAAACAGCTCCAACAGAAACTCAATGTCAGCAAGATCCTCATCGTGGACTGGGTGAGAAAAGCTCTTGTCCCCATTTGGACAGGAATGAATACACACACACACACACGCACACGCACATAAATGCATTGCATGTACTGTACAAACATTGGTCCAGGAGCAGACAAGCCCTACACAGTAGCGCTCCTATTTATCATTTAGCAACACAGTTATCACTGGTCTCCACGTGTGATTTAAACACGCACAAATGCCTAGAGTAGACACACAGTTACACACAAACACACACATAAACTCACACATATGCACAAAAGCCTCCAGATATTGATCAGCAGCCAGGTGGTGGTCTCTGTTCTCCATGTGAGTGTGAGCCTGCCTCGTGTCTGTGTCTCGACATACACCTCGCTCTCTGACATATTACTACATCAAACACTAATGGCTTTAAGATGAAAACATATTTTCCATTGACAAGGAAAGGCTTTGTAGCTTTTACAGGCCCTGCTCTCCGTGATTTGGGTCACATAGCCGAGATTTGGAGATGTATCTGATGTAGTCTCTTATAATAAGAGATTGAACAATATATTGAATGGATTATATAATTTATTTGATGAGAAAACAAAGGGATTGTGATTATTAAACTGTATTGTAAACAATGTTGGAATCCATCAAGCTTTAGTTAGAGGTAGCTTCCTGCTCCGGTCCTTGGCAACCCCCTAACTTGTCGTCCAATCAATGTCCAGGATGTTCACCATGGTAACGGCACCCAGGAAGCCTTCTACAACGATCCCAGTGTGCTGTACATCTCTCTACATCGCTATGACGACGGAAAATTCTTTCCTGGTAGAGGAGATCCTGCGGAGGTTGGTATAGCAGTTACCTACCCATCACCGAAACACACTGAAATGGATCCGTTATAGTACAGTACCGCTGCGCTGATGTCCATGAAGTTAGAGTTGGAAGAAAAAATTAACAATAACGTAAATAATTCAAAATACAAATATGGCTTTGGGCCTCTGCTCTTTAAAAATTCCCCAAATGTTTTTCTTTATTTTCACTTCCGTACTGAACCGGTATGGAATTTTCAGCATGACGATTCACATAAACTTTCTGAAAATTTATTTAACAGTGAACACACCAGTGAACCAACCAACCACCTATTCCGTTTATTTGAGGAACTGAATTGAACTTCAGTGCTTTGGATAACTTCATAACAGGATGTGTACAGTATTATTGCATGTCTATGTTTGCATACAGGAAATTCAGCTGCCTATGAATTCCTCCTGCGGTCTTACCAGAAACCAAGTGTGATGAATATCCCCAGTCAGATGAATTGACCCCAACCCACGGTGGCATTCAACACCCATTCGATCCCCCGCATTCCCTCCGCCCACTGTCCCATTCTCCTCCACAATAATGAGGATGAAACAGCCAATGTTTTCCCATAAAATATCCTGATGAGGGATGGTACATAAAACACTGGGATGGTTTGGATGTGGCTTTGCCTTAAGTGGCCCCTCGACCTCCATTGAGCTGTGCGGTAAACCTCTGGAGTCTCACTGTCCCCCGTGTAGGTATATAACACGCCATGGGGTAGGGGTGTGATGTCATAGCCATAACAGAGAGCACTGAGTACCACACAGAAACCAGCAGAGGCCTAATCCACTCCAGCAACTCATGAAACATGAAAGAGAGAAAGAGGACAGAGAGGGGCGCAAGAGATTTGGAGTAAAAGCAAGGAATTGTGTGTGTGTGTGTGTGCCTTTGTTTGTGTGTCCGCATGCACGTGCGTGTGCATACGGGTACATTACCAGTTGGCAAAGGACGGAAGGCCTCATGTGTTTTTCGTTTGCCCTGTGAACATCCCGTCCACTGAGAGAAGAGTGGAGTCAGACGCTCTGCGATGCACATCAGCATTCTTACTCTTTTTAACACCCTCCCAACCCATGCACACACACACTAAGGAAATTACCACGCCTTGTTGCCAAGAGTGTGTCAGTCAACCTCCTCATTCTCCCCTCAACCTGACACATTGACTGATGGTGAAGGGCTTAGAGAACAGCTAAATAGCTGCTAGCAGGACTACAAAGAGCGAGGCAGGAATCCTTAGACCTTCTTTCCAAGACCTGGGCCTCAGTTCATTCTCTGCCCCAAGTATGCAAGGTCAAACAGAGGAGAGGTCCCTTGATTCTGCCTGGCATTTTGTGAAACAGCTCAAATCTGAATGTACCAAATGAAGAATAAGTCCCATTATAGCCATAAAGCTTTTGGGAATCGCATCTGGGTGTGTAGCTCTGTTGTGGCTCAGAGTGATTTATAAGCCCATGTGACAAATTGCATCAAAAATCAAGATGGAGTGACAGGGGTGTTGAATTAATAGACATCCGTCTTTCATTTAGGAATTGTACTCACTCCCTTGTGTTGCCGAAAAGCGATGCAGTCATTTTCCCTCAATTGCCGCAATGCAACTTTTGCAACAGTGGTGCTGATTTTGTGAACATTTGACACAAATCATTGCCATGCAGTTTCCTAACTTTCAACGAGGCTCAGTGTGATTTTACAGAAAGCTGAGCTACAGAGACATGAACATATATCATAGTTTTCTAAAACATACACATGTAATAAACCACTAATAAGAGTGGGATGAATGTGATCCATCTCTCTCTCTCTCTCTCTCTCTCTCTCTCTCTCTCTCTGTCCAGGTGGGTGCTGATGCAGGCGAGGGCTTCAATGTGAATGTAGCATGGACAGGGGGTTTGGACCCTCCCATGGGTGATGCAGAGTACCTTGCTGCATTCAGGTAAAAAGTGACATTGTCTCACTCTCCAC
>CABFOS010039317.1:0-10953 GCA_900660315.1 Diretmoides pauciradiatus
CAGACAAAGAAAATCAATGTTGGGAGGTGTGCTTCTTCTGATTGGGCCAAAGGTGTCCGCGTCCGCCCTTCTGCGTCATCTGATTCCAGTGCCAGCTTCTCCTGTCCTGTAACTAGAAAATCATGATACCACCGTCCTGATGCCAGGCTATTGCTAGCATGCTATCAACGGATGTCCCTATAAGGAGTTATGCTCTTCATGAGGGCTATTTGTTATTTTATCAAATGTGTGTGCGTTTATGTGAAAAAGCAACAGTTTGTCTTCTTTCTGCTCAAGGCCATAGTACAGAGGGTTCTATTGTTTTATGTTCTGCAATAGGGCGCTAACTTGGCTACTTAGTGTCTTGATAAGAATACTGTCCGGCCAGGTGGCTCATCACAAGTTAGTGGAAAATACAGTTGTATTCAGTAATATAAGCATGTTGGTTATACAAGCATTGTGCCTCAGCTTTATTGATCAGGTGTAATACAGTGTTATATCAATGATTATGCAAATGAGTTAAGCCCAGAATATATAGGATATATAGAATATCCTTTACCATATACAACCTTGTTAGTTTCGCTTTAGTTACTTTACTCAATGTTGAGTATCACTACGCATATTTTCATGTTAATATGTAGTTCTACTTTAGGCTTCTATCTCAATTCAACCATCTTAGCAATACGGTAAAACTGTCATTCTGGACTAGCTCAAAAGAAACCTTGTGCAGACAATCATCAAGTGAGTGATGGGTAATTACTTTTTTTTGGGAGGAGTTTGGATCATGCAAGAAATCTTAAGGATGTTCATTAAAAAGTAACTAAGTATTTGAGTATTTGAACTGAGCTGCTGTTTTATTTGTGCAATGTTTTAGACAAATACACCGACTCTGAATTAAATGAACTGAAGTAGCAGTACTTATGAAATAATGAGAGAGAAGCTAACTGCCTGTGTTAGAGTGTGTCCTGCAGGCCTCTGTGAAGGGGGGTGCGTTTTTCTGGCAGCTGCTACTTCATGTATTTATTATTTAGCTTAACATTCTGCCTCTCACCTCCCTGGTTTCCTGCTACGCCACATGCAGCATCAGAGAAAACCCTCCATCACATATTACGCAACCCTTCACGCCGTGTATCGCTTCCCCATTCGCTCTCTACATCCGCCTCACTCTTTCCCTGACCTCAGAGCTACTCATCTGTCCATCCATCAATTCATCCCCGTTTTCTCTTCTGCTCAGATCAAGCCTTCTCTTCCCCCACTCTGTTCTTTTCATTCACCTCACCTTCCCCCTATTCACTCCATCCTTTCCTCCCTCCAGCCATGTGAAAACACCTGCTTCCTGTGTGTGCATGTGTATGTATGTGAGCATTTGCTTTTGCGCGCACGTGTGTGTGTTGTGTGTGTGTGTGTGTGTGTTTGCGAGTTTCTGTATGCATGCATGCGTGTGTGAGTGCATATGCGTTAGATAGGAAGCTTTTAAAATACTGTTTTAGAATACTTCCAGCAGTTGGAGACTTAGAAGTCATTTGATAAGAAGAATTTACTTATCTGCAAGAAGGATGGTCCTGATAGTGAGAAACAGGGAATGTCGAACAACCCTGCACCCAAATTCCCTTTCACTGCAGAGTTTTGCATTTCAATCCGGTGTTCTACTTTTGAACTCTTGCGGCGTGTAAGCAGTTAGAATGTAAAATAATTTTAGCTGTGAGGACAGGTGGAGCTGCAGCTCTTTCATAACCCACTCCCTTATATAGCAAGTTGCACATCTGCGGCAGCCAGTGAGGATGATAGGGTTGATCAGAGTGGGTGAGTGGGCTTTGTCCTTTCCACTATTCCTCAGATGGTGTGCCTGCAACACAATTGTTACAAAAAAATAGCAATATGCATTATCCTGCTCTGATACGCACCTATTAAAATATTGCATGTCATTGTACCAGCCAGAAAACTCCAGCTTCAATGGGAAAGTGCCACTGCTCCTAGCTCCGACTGTGGGGCCGCAGGTGGCTGGCAATACTCTGATGAATGGTGACACCCGTGGACATGCTCAGTAGACTCACAGCTAGCACAGTGGAAGCACAGTAAAGCACTCCTTGGTTAAGTAACCAGACAAAACGTCACACTGTGGATTTTTAAGAACACAGGTATCCTTGCAGTGATTCCTTTTTTCCCCTGTATGTGTTTCTAATGCTGAGCTACAATATTGTCTTTAGGCAGCTCAATGACTTTTAGAAGAACCACTCTATCTTCTCCACTAACACTTCACAGGAGTTTCACAACTTTAGAGACACCTACATTGGTGATTCAGAGCATTTGAGTTGTTTGCAGATACGAATACTGGATGAGTGATATCAGAAGTAATAGGCTTAGGGTTTTGGATTGTGTGTTTTGCGCAAGTCAACGTGATGTACGAGTGAAGAATCAGACTGGATAGAGAACAAGAATGGAGCGATTAATAGAAAATGCTGATTTGAACAAACCAATGTTAGATAGGTAATCCTCTTATTCAGTGAAAATATGGAGCAGATACAGAGTACAAAAGATACTTACTGTGAGCCATAGCAGCATATTGCAGCATCTTCTATCTTTGGATTATGCTACTGATATTGTGGTTACACCTGGACCCACTGCCCTCATCTTTATCCATCCGTCAGAACCTTGGAATGAACTGTACAGTCTACTCAGGGTGGGAATGATGTCTAGACAAGTCTGCATCATCAGCGAGCTTGGTCAAATCCCCTCCAGTGGTTACAATAGGATTTTGGATATATTTTTAATACAGGGAGAGGGTGGAGATTGATAGGCCAGGGTCATCTCTGTATTGCATGCTTCCACCTCTTACAGTATGAGGCAAGCATCTCACAATGAACCTACGTGTCCTTAGTAGAGTAAGGATAATGTACAAGGTGAGACAAACAGGTGAAATGTGTGCATGATTCTTTAATTTGAGTTAAATAGCAAGATTCCCTGTATCACCCTATTTTTATTGCCCAAGATAAGAGATTTCATCCTTTCCCTAAAATGTTTATACAGTGACATTGTGGCAAGCCTTGCCACTACCGTGACAGACAGAGACCAGGCAGGAAGGCGAGTCAAGGGGCCACCAGACCGATTTATTCACAACCCAGGATATACTGTAATAAAGTCACTCGGCCGATCTTGGCGGCCGTCCTCTTTAGAGCCGCCGCGCTCGGCAGGCACCACGCCCCAATGTCTCGGCAGGCCAAAGCTGGCCCAGTGCGCCAGGCTTTCAGGCAGCATCACCGCTCCAACCCCAACTGACCAGCTCTTCCAGGTCTGCCCCCCGGCCGCCTCCTCCAGGAACAGAGACAGTTGCTGTCTCTCCGCTCCGCACAACTCGACTGGCGGCTCTCACTCGTCAGTCCTTTTTTCCTGGAGCACAAACACACAGTTAATAAGGGCCCGGCTGCAATCGGCCTTAATTGGCCACAGACAGTCCCGGTGCCGGGGAGAACCCGCCTACTGGCTTACTTCTCCCCAGCACCACAGAGCAGTTTCTCTTTCAACTGCCAGAGTTGCACAAGTATTTCATACAAACTCAGTGGGGGCTGGGATGAAGAACATAGTTTCAGGGCAGAGTCATCTTGTTCCGCTGTATCGGTAACAACACAAAAATTGTACAACTACTTTATCATAAAAGAGAATTCATTTTCACTGGTCCCATGGCTATTAATCTCTTTTCCATGTTTCCCTTCCTCTGTGTTTTTAACCTCTTCCTTCTCTGTCATTCTCCTAAACTCATGATGTGGAAATTGAAACGTGATGAATATTTCTCCTGGACCAATCAGGCCCTGAGAATCCAGACTGTTCTGATATCACTTGTGATAGCTTTAACCCTGATCTCCACCCTCCCTGGCATGACCCACCTCACCTAATCTTACACTCTCTCTCTCAATTTTCTCTAAGCTCTGACCTACTAATTTGCCTTCATACTACTAGCTAAACTGAACAAATAAACAGCTGATATTTGAACAATAGTGACAGCACTGTGTTCAGGAAAAGTCTAGCAATTTATTTTAGGCGTTTTTGTGGCTGCAATGACTGGGAGGAAGCAGGAAGTCAGCGTGGTTGTCGTGGGGATGGGAGGGGAACAAAAGAGTTGGAGCTGACTGGAGGGGAAATGGGTGTGGTGGGCTGTCCTTCACATTAACTAACCACTGGCTACAAATAGACTCATTTACTAACACTGAAAGTTGTAGTCTTCTGTGACGGAGAAGCATTGGTTTAGCTCGCTGGCTAAAGGCCAGACCAGTAGAGTTAGTACTGACCTCAAAGTAGATTCACAGTTGGAACTAAAGGTCATGGACTCGGATTATCTCCTAAAGAGCTGATCTCAGTTCAGACAAAGAACATGGAGAAGTGCATGGTCAGTGTTAGCATGGAAAAGAATTACAATTAAGCCGATACATTATATTTCTGCATAGTTGGGTAGTGTAATTGTGCAGTAAATGAAAGAATAACCAGCACTATTCATCCTGTATGCAGAATAATGTAAAAAAGTAAATAAATCTGAATCTGTTTGATGGGCGTATTAACTAACATGTGCGCTAGTTACTACCGCATGCGAAAACTTAACGAGTGCAGCTTTCTCCAGTTGATTTATTAAGACACTTGTGCAAATCAAGTCAGTCAGAGTTTTCCAGTTAGAATATCTGAGGCGCAACATAAGTACTGAGTGTGCATATTTACCATGAATGGAAAGCCATTTTAACATTGTGCAGGGGAGGGAGCAGACTGATACTCCCACTGTAGCTGCCACCATCCTCTGGAACAAGCCAGAGGCCAGGAGATAAAGGGTTGCCAGAGGTTATGTCAAAGGCATGAATCCTCTTGTTTGGGGCTCCAGTTTGTATTTTTGTATTTTATTTCATCAAGTAGTGTTTTCACTGCAGTCTTTCTCAACAATCTATAAATCTGTAATTCAGAAACGCGCTCTTACTTATTTCTTATTATTCTCTTTCTTATTTTTCTCTCTCTCTCTGTTGTGCTCTTGAACAAATAACACAACAGCCATCGTTTTCTTAGGGTGAGAAGTCCTCTGGGTGTTAAATACTGTGTGCAATTATGCACGTCCTTTCAATAACCTACCATTGCCACGCCTCAAAATACATATTAATTGGGTCAAACATGCTAAAAGTCTTATGCTTAATTGTGCGTGCAGTGAGCGCTCCCCCGAGCAACAGCAGTGGTTGGATTATCGAAAAGGAGTTCAGAGGGTATGTTTCAACTATTGGGGATCACACTGCTGAACCTCCCTGTAAAAGCCCAGTTGCTGGAACTCAATAGCTGAGCCTCAGATTCTGGAACAATGCAGATTTCACCCTGGTTGTGAACAGTGCACCAGCTATTTTGAATCGGAGCAAGAGCTGTGTTCGCATTCTTGGCATTAAGTCAGGCTCGTTCAAGGTAGGTGTCAGACTCTGACATGGATGGCCCTAATACTCTCTGTTCTACTCTCTCTATTCATGGACAGGATATCAAGGCACAGCCAAGGTCGGGATCATGTCCAATTTGGTAACATTAGGGTGGCCTCTCTACTCTTTGCAGATTATATCATCCTTTTGGCCTCATCAGACTGTAATCTCCAATTTGCTTTAGAGCAGTTTGTTGCTGACTGTGATGTAGTCAGGATGAGGATCAGCGCTACCAAATCTCAGGCATGGTTCTCTCCCGGAAAAAATGTGTCCTGTCCCATTCAGGTGGGGATTTAGCAGCTATGTCAGGGTCTTATTCATGAGTTAGGGTAAATTGTGAGTGACTGCCGGTAAGCTGGAGTGATATCGAACGTGGTATCAGATCCGGGTGGTAAAGAGAGTGCAGCACCACAAAGCAAAGCTTTATATTTACCTGTCTTGTAATCTTCTTTCTGACCCACACATATATAGTCACAACCCAAAGCTTGTGACCATAGTTTTCTCTGCAGTGTGGCTAGGTTCACTCTTTATAACAGGGTGAGGAGGTCGGTGATCTGATGGTACCTCAACCCACTAATCCTCCGCACTGAGAGGAGCCAGTTGAAGTGGTTCAAGCTCTTAGAAAGGCACCTCCCTTTAGAGGTGTACCTGACACAGACAACTGGGAGGGCACCGCAGATCCATTACACGCTAGAGAGACTACAGCTTCCATCTGGCCTGGGAACACCTTGGGACCCCCTAGGAAGAGCTATGGGAAGTTGCTGGGGTAAAGGACATCTGGCCTAGACTGCTTGCCCTGTTGCCACCATGACTCTGACCTTGATAAGTGGCAAAAAATGTATGTATGTATGGATAGATGGATGAATGGAACTTTAACCCTGGCTGGAAAATACATGTTTGCCATAGATCAGTACCTGCAGGCACAACCAAATGGGTTATGTCTAAATGTCTGATGTGTAATTTCCATAGGGAATAAAGTCAAGGATGGCAAGTCCGTCTTTATTTGTCACAGACAGTCACAGTGCACAACTGCACACACACACGTGGCCGACACCCCCACACACATGCACATTCCTTGGCGGCCGTGAAATATCTTTCTCCGCTTTTTACCCATCCAGGCTCGTCCACCATGTTTCTCTCTATTATTTTCTAGTCTTAAAACTGAGAATCTCTAACTGGTGAATTCAAGATAAATGAAATAAAAAAGGATTGTTGGAATCTTGATGCCTCTGCATACTTTGTGTAATTCTAGAGGACATTTAATGTAACACTTATTAGAAGCCTTATGAAAACCCTCAATTCTGTTACCATTAGGGCTAGACTGATATATTGCTTTGCTGATATATTGGGCTGATATTGACCTGGTTGTTTCTGGTGGTTTCTTTGATTGGATTCCATGCAAGTATGCATGAAACATGAATGTGTTTTATGTTTTTTAATATGTGTAATTTGACAGAATTGATTTAACATATTGAATGTTGGTACAAATTCTCAGCTATCTGCAGTTTCCATCCAAAAATAGTGGTATCAGTATTGGCCTTATGCCTATATCCATCAATCCTAATAGCAAATATCCCTCATAATGATGACAGTGCTGAAAACTATGCTTGTCATATTAATTAGCTGCATCTGTGCTGGTTCTGCATGTAGCTCACATTAGTACCGTACATTGGTAAATTTAAGTTCATACTAATCTAGCATGACACGGACGGGTGTGATTCTCTTCTGTGGGGAGATGTGAGGAGAGCAACTCTCCCTCTCTGCTGTATATGTATGAGGTTAGCTTTGGTGTCTGTGTAGATTTAGACTTTCAGATGTGACCTTTGTTGTCTAAATGTCAGGGAGATCGGAGAGGAAGCCCACAGAGGCAGGGCAGGCTTATGTAATCTGCTCACTCTGCCTCTCTCTCTCTCACACACACACACACGCACACACACACACACACGCACGCACACACACAGAGCAGAAAAAAATGTTGTTTGAGGAAGGTTGTCATATCTCAGCCGTGATGCCTCATCCAGCCCTCTGCAGCTCACTGAAAGGCTTTCAGGAGCGCTGGCTTTTATCAGCATGCATGTGCAGAAAGTACCTCGGAAATGATTTAAAAATTAAATAAAAATACTGATAGAACGTACTCCTTTAGCATTAACCTTTTAAATTTATTCTGGGATATTTTGATCCATCCCAAAGCTCTCTGCCTGTGCTTTGACGAGAGGGGGACTGAGATTTTCCTGCATGAATTCATTCATGACCATCTTGTCCCCTCATGATTCGCCAATGTGAGGCGCGGGCACCTAGGTTCTACTGTAGGTGTATCACAGCTGTACCACATTTCTAGGACATACACTACTGAGATCTAACTGAATCAAAAAATTGTATGCTGTATAAAGCTATATAGGGTCAAGCATTGGGGTCTTCAAATCCATGAGCTACTGCTTTTAAGAAATCCATTTTATGTCGACATTGTTTGTTTGCTCACTCACTCACACAATCTGCTACACTGTGCTCTGGGACAGCTTTTGATTGAGGGAACATTTCTACGATACTCTGAAGTTTTCAGCTCTAAATAGAAGGGGTCTACAAGAAGAGTTAAGGTACCTAAAGCTTATACATAATTCCTGACAAGGTCTCATTCTGAGGATCCTCTAACATACACAATCCCTCAAGTCTCAAGTTTTTCAATGTGGTCATTTTCAACTAAAAGCACATTTTAAGAATATTATTATTGGTGTATGTTAGTAGCAGACACCTATTGAAAGTAAACTATAGACAGTATGTTGCATTTAGCAGTAGATTAACTACTTTCTGTTACCTATTCTGACCACAATATCAAATATTAGAGCATGCACAAATCTATACTATATTAGGCAGTAGCCAGTATGAGCTTGCACACTGGGCTGTATCACACTTTCCTCTTATGCCTTGAAAAAAAAGACTTAACACTAAAGACTTCACAGTACTCGAGAGACTAGCATTTGTCCTAACATGCATGTTAATTATTAAAACTAGTGTTTCCATCCATGAAAGGATAAGACATGGTACACTGTATGATATAACACAATGTAATCCACCACTTCCTTTGCTACAGCCACCTGCAGTCACAAGTAATTGTCCCATGTCGGCCTGCAGTGCAGCGATAGCAAATAAAATAAACAACTAAACATTGACACCCCGACTTGATTCTGTTTAATGCAAGTCTGACTTGCTGTTACTTGGTTTCTACCATGTAGACCACTCTGACACAACCTGATGTCCCTTTGACATTTACTCTCCATCTCTCTCTCTCATGTCATCCCGGTAAATGTTTCATTTTAGACCTCGCTGAACCATCTGGATTTGTTTCCTGCGTGGGCTGTTTTGTTGAATCCCTATACGTACATTTCAATAAAGATATAGGGTTAAATGATGTGAGATTAATGATAGATATTATGGATTTGCCATTGATGAGCCAGACCTGCACTGTATCCTATTTGAACATGGAGAGTTGTGGCACAGACCACTATGCAATGTTTCATTAAGCGCTCTGTCTATCAGATCAGGCCTGCAGCAGTGTATGTGTGTATGTGGGGTTATTTTTAGTTGAAGTCCTTGCTGCCTTGCCCCTGAGATGTTTGTTTGCAGCCCTTTAGCGGAGATAATAAAGAGTGTGAAATTGTTTGATTATCAGAGAGATCATATCGGGTGTAGCTGATCGATGCATGGCCGCAGAGAAATTGGCAGAAAAAAGGCTGACATTATGCCAATGAAATTATGAGATGGTGATCATTTTGAGGAAAGTGTATTCCATTATTCTGACGTTTATTCTCCTCTATCACTGGCTGTTAATGATGCATGATGAATCACCACGGCACGGCGGTATTTTTAGATGGGGTGAGAGATGAATGAGGTTATGATTCTGGCCTCTGGTCGATACAGTCAACAAGGGGCAGCTTGTGCCCCTCCCCCGACTCTCGGTGGTGGCTGATGCCGGCCAGACGAGCAGTGGAGCGCTGATCAGTATTCATGCAGGACCGCCCCTCTCAGCCTCGCAGCCGCTCTCCCTGCTCCCTGCTCACCGGAAGGCAGGCTCGGCAGCAGCTCGCAGCCTGCGCACAGCCTCTCTGTTGTGTGCTTTGAGCATCTATTGGCCTGAGAGTCGGTCGGTCTGGGGAAGAGGCGAACACCGGCGGGTGTTGACTAGCGGAGAGAAATCGCGGTGCAGACTGATGATGATGATGATGGTGAGGATGATGATGCATCTGTTCCCCGTGCCTTTATGATATACAACGCGTGGTGTGAAGAGGCGTAGAGGCATTTTTCTTCTTCTTCTTTTTCATTTCTTGCCTTACTGTAATGGTGGATATCTGGGCCGCTGTTACGCGTCTGTGCGGAGAGCTGAGTACCGCCCGTCGGTGAGAGCAGCACAGTATCTCAGCAGCATCTCGGCCCGCAGCGCTGCGCCATGGCCTTGGACGTCCAGACGTGCGCGGTGTTTACTGTGATCGCGGTTCTGGTGCTTGTGAACGTGCTGTTGATGTTCATCCTCGGTACTCGTTAATGGATCGGAGCTCGGGCGCCGGTTCGCAGCGCACCACGGTTTCACACAGGAGGAGAGGAGAGAGAGGGAGTGCGCATTGGGTGAGAGCGGGGACACCCGGCGCTCCATCACGGCTACGCGTTGAAATGAATGACGTTGGTACAACATAATGTATTTCTGTTCTCTCTCTCTCTCTCTCTCTCTCTCTCTCTCTCTCTCTCGCTCTCTCTCTCTGTCTCTCCCCCCCTCCTCCTCCTCACCCCGAATCCTCCGTTATGTCTTGTGTCCTCTCACCGTTTGTGACAGCTATAGTGGTGTCTGGTGGTGGTCGTATAGTTGTGGGGATACAGATCTGTGATGTTCTTACCTTCTGTGGTGACTGGGAATTCATATCCCCCCGCATATAAACATGCCCCCCACCCCCCACGTCGATCTCCCTCTCTCCAGTCCTCCATGTTGTATAATGTCAGTTTTGCGCATGGGTTAATTGTGTTCTAATTGTGCAATTTGTTTAGGTAATCATTGAATCTGATGGTTTCTTTTGAATCCCGATAATTGTGCTGCGTCAGGACTTGTTTTCCTGTGAACTTGAAACCACAGCATCCTTAATAGTATACAGCTAATACCGCTGCAGCAGTTAATCTCTCCAAAGAACTGAATGTGATATTTGGTAGCAAATAGGGGGCACTGGAGAGGTTTGTGCTAGTTTAGGATCAAGTACACTTCAAGGATCACTGTAATCTCTCACTGAACAATAACCAATAGGAGGCCTGGCCTAATAGAGGAGGGCCTCCATCACTCCAGGTTTCCCCCATTTTAGATGCAGCTCCACTCAGCTCCCATTTCATAGCCCACAATATTCACAATTCTGCCACTTGCAACATTTCAATGCACACCTGTTTTAGAAGCCCCTATGCACATTATTGCACCTGGTCACTAAATTAATTTTCTTTATCTATGTGCATATTTCTTAAACAGATGAAAATTCCTCCCAGGGAAAAGACATGTCAAATGAAAATAGCGCCTTTT
>CABFOS010039319.1:0-10959 GCA_900660315.1 Diretmoides pauciradiatus
GTGTAGACAGTGAACTTGTTAAACGTGCACATCCACTGGGTCTGGGAGTCTGGAGTTTATCAGTGTGTCCTGTCAGATCCTGGGATGGAGTTGATTGTTCCATGAACACATTGGCTTAAACTTTTGTGAAAAGTTCATTCAGGTCATACTGAGTTGAGAGACTTGAGTCTACATTGCAGGGTTTGCCTAATATTGAGGCTGTAGAAGCAGAATCATTTCATTTGACCCTATTACCCTAATTCCACCTCAGCTAATAAACCAGTGGTTCCCAAAGTGAGGTCCAGGGACCACCAGGGGTCCTTGAAGGGGCTTGGCAAAATGAGGATTATTATTACACTATTATTTCACTCACTAGAAATCAGCACACTGAGAGAATGTGTAAGGATGACTGGTTGTTGTCTCCTCACCTAGACGGCTTTATCATTCTCTACCAAGTCATATATCTAGCAGCAGACCTCTTCTTTGGGAAACAATCCAGTCAAATGATGCGTATCTATTCGTTGATATGAAAATGTGTGGGAAGCCCTGGAGGAAGCTGTTCAGACTGACAGAAGTGTGTCTGTCGAGGGCATGGGCATCCCACCAAAGAATCAACGTATTTCTCACAGCTCACTATGCCCCCTCTGCTGAGTTTGGCCTGACCACCTGTGACCCGAACAGGGTGAGCGTGGACCACCCACACAAGCATATCTGCTTTACAATGTGGCACTGGCAGGTATAACATTACTGACGTCCGCCTCTGATGCACTTAGAGCAGTTGGCTAATAGTTACTGGGCTAGTTGGCACATTTCCCTGGAGGTTGTGTCACCTTCCTGCCGGCCTGACGTAGAGCTCAGCCCATTAAAGACAGCACTTTTGTCTCCGGCAAAAAGGGGATGTCTGGATTGGAAAAAAACTATCTCTAATCAGAGTAACACAAACACCTTGCCTGTCCTGTCAGTGGCGTCCTGTAAAGAGAGGCACAGTTATCCCCAACCTTCCATTACTACGTCTCTCAATTAGCCGGGGTGAAGGGCTACAACAGTGCATTGTGCACAGGGGACCGAAATCCTGCTTGAGCCACCCCCATCAGTCTCTCGGGGTATTTGGGAATAAATGCACTCATTGAGAAGGGCCTGGGACAATTCTGTAAGTGTTGGGAAATAAAGAAAGCAACATTTTACTACCCAGGGAGACTGTAGCACAAAGCAGCCTTTCATAGGAGCAGCATTTAAAAGATCATTGAGGTAGAACAGAGGTGAATTGATTGTAAGTGATTTAGTGTAAGAGCTATCCTTCTTGTTTACACAGTGGGGCAGGGTGTGGGTCCTCGCCTTGCAGTTGGCCCACGTCTTGTTTGTTTCTGGAGTAGATGATGTTATTTGTATAAACTCGGAAATAATGATCCAACATATCAAAAGAGGGGCTTTCGTGTTTTGATGTACCAACAGTTGGGCTATCCTATTCCCAAGCCAAGGGGACTTGAGGCTAAATATAGGCACCACAAACTATTCCCCTTTACGTTGTGACTGCACACTGGGTAAACAAGAGAGCAGCCAGACATGCATTTCTGGTTTTAGCACTAATGTTTCCATACATGCGGTTTTTCCCAGTAGCTTGAAAATGCAAACATGACACCGTACACGTGCTCAAATGTAGGTGCTTGTAGGAGAGTTGTGGGGTGTAGGGGGGGGGGAACCCCTTATGTGTAATATGGATCTTTCAGAAATTCACACACGTGTCTGTTATGTTTCGTTTTCTCCTCTCAGGGTGGTGGACTACAAAAATGGAAACCCCTGACACAAACGCCAGAACCACAAAGGTACAATCTCCCCCCTCCCATGTTCACTTTATTCACTGCTGTTTTCATTCATTCAACTTTTCCCTTTCTTCTTTGTGGAGTTTTAAAAATTCTCCTCCTCTAACCTCTAGACTAGATTCATCTTAAATGGTTTACAGTCATTCAAAGGCCTTTTGACTTGCATGAGCACTAATTAGTTGCAGGCACTTAAAACAGTGAACTTTTATGATAATCACCATTTGCTATGTAGATATCCTCAAAGGTTTTCATGAATTTTCATGTCCTATACTGCCTCTGCCTCTGAGATGGCGTCTTGGCATCCGTCCGTCCAACAGACCCTTGTACATTTGCTCTTTTGTTGTGACGTACAGATCTGCTGGGCACAAAAAGAACTCTTGTCCAGTCCTAGTCAACAGAGATATCTTGTTATACGGTTTAGATAAGGGCACACATAGAAGAGAGGATTTCATGCTGCTGATCTCCTCTCACCCGGTTTTATGAACAGTAATGCTGTTTTATTTGCTTTTTAATAAGATGATGCTGAGTATCTTTTCAAAAATGTCATCGCCATTAGTCTAAATGCTGAGGGATAGACAGGCATTTTATTTTATTTTAGCTTTTAATTCTGTTATGTGACTACGAGGGTCTGGGATGTCTTTCAAGGCTTTATCATACATTGAATAAATCCCCATGCAGATAACCCTGAAAGGTTTTCTCGCCAGAGAGATTATGGAAGACCTCCTCATAGCTCTGTGCCACTTTAATCACATAGCTGACTATTCAAGGAGACTCTCAGTCGCTGTAGTGGGGAGCCTGGAGGGATGAAACAAGTTGGGATGCATGCCACCAATCCATGCAGAATAGACTTAGTCTAAATGATCAAAATCAAATAATCAATATTTCCAACTTTTATTTCAGAAAGGTGGTGGTCCTGGAGAAAAATGACGAGGAGACGTTTGGTTTTGAGATCCAGGTAAGAGGATTAGCAGGGTGTGTGTGTGTGTGGGTGGGGGGGGGCTTCTGAGTGCCATTTAAAAGGATCTCCATGGTCTGTTGCATATATATTAGCAGAGATGAAACAAAGTGTCCAAAGCATGTGGATCTTATCCTGTAAATCTCTTAATCTGAGCATGCCTCTGTGCCAGGGAGGTGGAAGGTCATGTGTCTGTCAAATACGCGTTGATGTTAGTCCCATGACTTGAGAGAAGAGAGGATAGTTTTCTCCTGGCGTCTATTTTTTAAGCTGTGCGGTTTGTTCACACGCTCTCCATGTAATACCTGCTTTACTCTCACCCCCCGAGGACACTGCAGCCGACAGACGGTTTGAACATTTGACCTCAATATCTCTCCCATCTCTCTACTCATGTCTGCCCGAAGCACCGCCTCACAATATCTGCTCTGTTATGCATGCCTCGGTTGATACCATTCCTTAAATATTTTTCTAAAATACATGGTGTTGATTTGGTTCATTGGATCTGCTCATGTGAGTAGTATCTATCTAGGCGTGTTGATGTTAGGTCAAGTCAGTTTAACTGTGAAGAAGCATGCTGCTGGTTTCTGGAACTGTACTGTATTTTGTAGGAACATATATTGTTCTATTTAGGGTGTGGATGGAGGGTCCCTCCCTTCCTGCCTGGCTGTGGTCTAAAAGGAAGTGAGCTCATCAAGGCCAGTCTGACAGTCAAGAGATAGATGACTTTAGAGTTCTGCATTTCCTAGTGCTTGTCACTGCCCAAACGTCTCTAGTGTCTGACGTTGGTGTTGTTGCTGTGGAGATAATGTCAGGATCCAATATGTAAATGCAATATTTGCATTTGAAGAGTAATTTGCGTGTTATATATGTATATGTCAGATCCCTGAGAAGGAAGCTCACACTGAGGCAGGTGGCAGATCTGAATCTTTGCAAATTTTCATGAGACGCTCAACCAAGTTGGGATCCATGTTTTAGTCATTTATTTTAACACAAATAACTGAAGCCTACCACTACCACTACAGCTGCTAAGATTCATAACATGGATATTATTTAATCTGAGACCAACTAGATTTCTGTTTCTGAACCTTGACAGATTCAGACACAGTTTGTGAATTTGCTCATCAGGTTTTGCAAGGGAAAAGCCCTGAGTTTCGTACCTCGAGCTAAACACCTTCCAGTGGCCTATTGACTGACGTGACTCCTGTGACAAAGGGGAAGTCTCTGTGGCTTGCAGTGCCCTGGTCTTCCTCAGAGAGGCCACGGTGACTGAAAAAGCAGAACCAATCAAACCAACACATATAGTTACTAAGACAACATAATATCAGAGCTCTCAAAGTTGATGAAAGGAACAGAATGGAAGCCAAATATTGCTTATATCATCTTAACGCCAAAATGAGCAATTTACGACAAAGTTGTTTTCTGAAGTATATAATTGGCAAAAATATGTCTATGTTTAGTGAGTTTGAGAAGTATTTCCAAATGATTTCATGGGAGGAGCTGGTTTATGAAGCAGCTGCTTTAAGTGTCCGTTTTAGACATTGATAAATTCCCCTAATGGTTTCCGATTAGCCAGGTTGTGAGAAACAAATGTCTTACTTTGCATGTTTTGCTCTATCACCCTGCATAAAGTGATAGTATCTGCTTTCCTCCGTCATCTCCGTGTAATCTAACGCATTGCATTTTCTATCATAGTTTCCTCAGCTTGTCGTTTACAGCAGTTCACATTGTCTAGAACGGTTCCTCAGTAGTTCACGTTCTGTAATACCACAGTCACATTGTGTAAGACCACGATCACATTGTGTAAGACCACGATCACATTGTGTAAGACCACTGCTATTCATAAAGAATTTATATTCACCCAATTCAAGTATTTTCTAATGATTCAATAGTTTGTGTCCTGCAGTATGAGTGCCAGTATTGTACTGAGTGTGTTTTGTCTCTTCCAGACATATGGATTGCACCACCAGGACCAAAACTCAGTGGAGATGTGTACGTTTGTGTGTAAGGTGCATGAGGACAGCGCTGCCCAGCTAGCAGGACTCAAAGTTGGTAAGCGATAAAACCATGTTCCTATTGTTTGTCTGTGTCTGTCTCTTTTTAGCTGTATCTGAGCCCAAAATAGCCTAGAAACTACTGGAGGAAATAGACATCAAGGGAAGTGAGGATAACATGAGGTTTTGATGCACTCCCTCCTTTTTGTTTTTGCCAGCTGTCTCCCTACGTCAACAAATGCACTCACGAGTTTCAGCCTGCTGTTTAGGGAAGTACAAATATGACGGTGTGCCTTCTCATTTTCCAGTCAACAAACACTTAGGAGGGGCTATTTCAGCCAACACATATTTGTCAAAGTGTTATTTTTATTTGGCAAACATGGTTTTATTTTCCTTTTTGTTCTTTATTAGGCAGTTCCTCACTGACGGAAGCACACTTTTATCTAGAGGACTTCAAATCACTGTAATAGTGACCGTGAATGGGGGAAAATGTGCAATGTCACATTACTTTTTTTATGTTTTATTATTTCACAGTTAAAGTGAACTGAGAGTTAGCTGGATAGTAGCTGCAGGGGCAGGGAGGGTTACATACATACACTTGTACCCAGGGAGCATCTTCTACAACCACAGCTTTGAACTGTTGGCTGCTCATCTCTCTGACCGTTAGGCCTCAGTTTATGTGTCAAAGAAGGAAGGTGATTAGGAGCAAATGCCGCCTCCTCCTTCCTCCATCCAACTTGCATATGTCACTTCAGTTTCACTTCCTACATTCCTCACATGCCTAGTTTATTGTTCCCCGTGTCTTGCTGTTGTGAACAGAATGACTTCATCGCACAAAAGAGATTAGGCGGTGGTTCTTGAAAGGGGAAAACGAGCATTGTGTTAGAGTCTAAGAGCAAATCAAACCGCAAAAATGTGAGTTCACACCCCATCTAAACCTCTTCTGATTCTGAAGAGAGACAGTTTGATTGTAATCGATCTAGGAGTAGATGTTAGACACAGATGGGAATGGAAATAAATGCTTTAATTGAGGTAAATGGAGGGTGTACGCGAGCGCTCACACAGTTCGATGATGGCCTGCATGCCACGACTGCACAAGTGCTTTCAACATTTGTATTGCATATGGGCTGAAGAACCAAATGCTCTTTGAGTGGTTTGGAATCAAACGGCCTCAGTTGTCCACAGCTGAAATGAATCCACAATGGAATGAAGTACATCTGAGGGCTGTTGGTTAACACACATGTTGTTTGTTTGCACAGGGGACACCATCGCCAGTGTGAATGAGGCCACCGTCGATGGATTTCGGCACAAGGACATTGTTCAGCTCATCAGGGCCTGCGGCAACACAATTAGGTAAGTTCAATTACAGGTGACAAGAACAGCTGTAGCTGTTTTAATACATATGTGTCCAATAGTTCAGTAGTTCAATAGTTCAGTAACCAAAACACGGGTGCTATTCGGCTGGACTCAAAGTTAAATGTTCACGCTAAATCAGATTGTTCAGGTATTTGATAAGCCCATCATTTAAGAAATGCTGAATTGATTATTTATCCTATTTAATTGTGCCAACCTCAAGTGGAGTATCTTGCACACTACTGTTAGAATATGACATTTGGCAAATTGCTGAGTGGGTGTTTAATTGGGACCACATTCACACTGATTGTCTGGTTGTAAAAGATTAAAAGGACAATTAGCGAGGCCCCCGTATATAAGCTTTGAGCGCTGCTGCTTCTGCACACAAAGTGAGGTTATCCACATCAGAGTACTACTGTATGCATAGAGTTTATTTGAGCACATTAATTAACTGTTCAAGTGAAAACCAGTTCTGTAAGACAGGCATCCCCCCACTTGTGTGGTCGAAAAGACTCGCAACACTGAAGTGTCTTAGTGGAAATTGCATATGCTCTCTATCCTTCCGCCCACTTGTAAACTGTTGAAACCAAACCCGCTGCTGTCGGGGTCTTATGAAAAGATCCTTTCATATGGTTGCTCAGCTTTTTTTAATTGATATGTTTTGCCCTTGTAGTTTTTATTAGCGCTTCCTGTGATGCTTACTAAGTATATTGCTTTCTGGTTTTCCACTTTAGGCTCGAGACGGTTTATAGTGACTCCATTCGAAAAGCAGAACTGGAAGCCCGACTGCAGTATCTAAAGGTAAATCTCCCTCTCTCCTCAGACACGCACAGTCTCGTGGTGTTGCTGCAGCGGTTTCAACACTGGCTGTTTATTGCCAGTGCTCTCTGACTCAGTCTGGATGTCCGTCCAGCAGCCCTAAACCGCAGACAGAAAACAGAGCTCTCCCACCATGTTGCATGCTCAATATAGTCACCAGCCCCCCCCATCCCACCTGTTTCCCCAACTGCCCCACCTGTTGCATCAGTAGCGGCTGCAGTTTCTCCAGCATGCATACTGACTGCTGTGTGTGCATGGAGACCAGGAGCAGACATGGCAACATTCTTCCACATGGCTGTTAAAAAGCTGTTGGTGAAGTGCCTCAAGTGAACTAGCTTTCCCCAAGATTATAGCAGCTGTTCCCACTGTAATCCTTGAATGCCTCATGAGAGTTCTTACTGCCTATAATAGGGAAGGCATTCTGAGTGTACTAATTCAACAGTCTTAATTTGAGCATAATTGTTGAAAAATGAATTGATACACACAGATGTTCATAGTTTTTGTTGTCCTACTATATAATGTTTATTAGTGCACATCCGTGACGGCTGTACATGCAGCTTTCACCCCTTGACTCATTAATATTAGGTTCATTTCATGGTTTTCTTCCCACAAGCATTTAAAATATGTCTTGATTTTGTTTTCTAGCAAACCCTGCATGAAAAATGGGACGAATATAGGTCGCTGATGATGCAGGAGCAGAGGCTTGTTCATGGTAGGTCATTTATGGTCTCATTTGGATTCATCTGAGCTGATCTGTGCACAGACAGATACTGCCATTCATGACAAGGGCAACATGTAGTCAAATCCACCTCTCTTTGCATATCCATCCATATTGTATAATTATATGCATGCATGTGTGGCTAATATTATGCATTGGTTAAATGTGTGGTAGCTGACCACTAAAATATCCTCTAATTTTTCCTATAGGCATCGTAATGAGTGATGCTGCACTATATGAGTCCCTGGAGTCGGCAGGAGTATACGGCAGTCTGGGAACTCCCAGTCCCGCTGCTCTGAGAGCCCTGCGCTGCACTGGCAGCACCAGCAGCAGTGCTAGCCATCTCAGCACGGCCACCGAGGATGACCCGCTCTACCAGACCTGTGTGTACCAGGCGGAGCGCAGCAATGACTCAGACAACGCCAGTACAGAGAAGAAAGAACAGCAGCCACCACAGAGACAGCAGCGCCTCCGACCAGCCAGCGAGCTCTTTACAGCAGCCAAGACCCACCTGACACGCAGCGCCAGCACACGCAGCTACTTGAGGGGCTCTTCGCCGGCATCATCAGCTTCAACGGAGAAGCAGGGAGGATTCAACTCACTTCAGAGAAAGCCCAAACAGAAGAGCTTCCGCAGGCGCCTCCTCAAATTCATACCTGGCCTGAACCGACCAATGGAAGAGGAGGAGAGCAAGCTCTGAGAACAGAGCAGAGTTGTCCATCTGAACATCGAGTAGAAAAGACCTAAAGACTAAAATTACCAATGACTGTCCAAGTCACTTTCCAAAGAATACAGTACAAGCAGCACCAAAGAGTGAAGAGAATGAGACCAAAATGTAACAGCTCTACAGTTACACCTCTCCATGTTTAAATGGCTCGACATGAACCTCTGGTTACGTTCTGCAGCCTACAGTGTTTAATACCTGTTTATAACTTTATTTCCATTTGTTTTGTTGTTTTAAGTTATTTATTTATTTTAACATTTCTGATTTATGTACAGAATGAAGGAAATTAATCATCAGTTTTTACTGCATGTACCGTACTTTATTTTACTGAATAAATGACCCGTGCTGATAGCGATTGCTCAAGGCAGCGTTTTGTAAGAAACAAATTTGTTACATTTGTACTTGGGATGATTCAGACTGATCCTGTTTGTCTAGACAAGGTTACAGTACCTAAAAATAAATATGTGGCATTTTGACATGAATTGCTTATTATTTTATGCAGAACTTGCGAGAAGGGCTGTTTTGTTCTATAAACCACAGCTGTTTGTGGGAGTTTTAGCTGCCAAACTTAAATTAGCACAGAAAACGAGTGTATCGACAATCTGTTTGTAATATCCATAGCGGAGAGATATCCTGTTCCATGTGATACTTTTAAATATAGTGCCCTTTATGCTCTCTGAATTCTTTGCCCCTTCAAAAATGTATTGGATGATAGTGGGTGGTTGTGGATGTTTTAAGGCTTTTATACTCAGACACATCTAGAATGGATGCTGTTGTATTGGGTCTGACACAGTTTATTGTTGGGAAAATACAGAGGAATGAGAGGAGAAAGGCATGACCCAAAATTCCAACACAACTGCCTTCTTTCAGCTCTTGCAGACACATGCTGATCCTTCCACTTCCACGCTCTCATATTCCCATGGTGGGTTCAGTTGGCCAAGGGGTTGCAGGGAGGTGGGGGGTTGCTTTAGTGTCTTTTCATTCCAGGGTCACAGCTGACCCATGAGGTCACGGTGGTCACTCTCTCTTCTTTCTGCACCGTGATCTCTTTTGTCCTCTGCCACTCATTCACAGTTGCGTCAAGACTGTTGATGATGGTGAGCGTAGGAATGTGGCCATGGCCAGGCCCACTTCAGATTTACTTCTGTTGTCGGGGGCAGATTAGGTGAAGGTGGGGGTTGGAATGGATGCTGACGTAAGGGATTATTATGCAAGTTTGCTGGTGCTTGAGACATGGGCCTTTTACAAAGTCTGAATGCATAACAAGGGAGTAATTAGACACGATAATGGTGAGCTAAAACAATGTGTGAAAAAGGATGACAAAACAAAGAGCATGCAGTTTAAGTTGGCACTCTGCTATTAACACAGTGGGAGGTTAGAATAGGGGGTGCAGCTAGTCAACAACTAGCATTGCAGTCCAAACATTGGGCTTCACCCTACTGTTAAAACGCCACTGTTGACTCAAAGCCTAAGTGGTGAATTTGTTTTGTCTGTACTAGTGGGATAAAGCCCAGGCTTGGACTGCTCTGAGTAGGAACTGCAGAAAGAGGTCAGCTTCTGCTTCCAGTGTTATTTTCCCCAGCATTGTAATATGCATATGTGAAATTGCATTTGCTAGGTATTTGTTAGGTATTTAAGAGCCAGTGTGGAAATGGATGTGAGTATTGTGGCCTATGTTGGACTCAGTAGACGGGAGTTATGGCTGGGCCTGGCCTTTTATAGCCTGTCAGTTATGAGAAATGAACTTGGAGAGGAGGAAGTGGAAAGGCCTGCAGGACACTTTGAGCCACTGTGGTGCGACGGCTCAAGCGTGATCAAGGTATTGGGCAGTGATGGCTGGTGGTGATATTGGGTGGGGGGGGCTAACAAATGCATTATACCCATCAATAGTTCACGCTCCAGCAACAGCAGCATCACATCCGAGATACCAAGTTACAGCAACACTATAGACCAGGGGTACTCAATTAAAATTCAAAGCGGTCCAGTTAGACAATTTCCTCAAGCACAGGTCCGGAACATCATAATGTCTAACTTGCATTATGATACATATATATTGAAGTAGCCTAGTAGTTGTATCAACATCTGTATGTAGTCAACAACTGACTGTTAAATCAAAGAAAGAAAGTACAATTTAATAATATTCCAACAATATTTATTGTCAGTTTTCACATTATCTCATTTTAAGTAAAATAAGGGTATAACTAGGGATGTGGATCATTAATTTTTATTGATATTGATACCATTATCGAGCCTCCTTAACGATCCGAGTCTTATTGATACCACTATGGATACTTTTCTGTTATTTTGTCCAAACAACTGTATTTATTCCAAATTTCTCACCAAAAGCTACATTTTCCAATTTTAATGTTACACTTGAACACATCATGATTACTCCAGTATCCATTACATTACTGGACCTAATGAACTGGACCTTTACATCATGATTACATTCCTCTAACACTCATTTCACTGACAGACCTTGAACACATCATAATGTAACCTTATGGCACCTGGTTTAACTAGTAACTAGTTCTCATCCTGACGATTTTTAACGCGGATTTCAACATTGGATTACTATTTTAACTAACTAACAATTGGGG
>CABFOS010039322.1:0-11065 GCA_900660315.1 Diretmoides pauciradiatus
CTCCTGCTCCGTTTTCAAATCTTCAAATCCTGTCATACCAAAAGACTCCAAAAGACCGAAATCGCTTGACTACTACGGATGCATAATATGTCGGTCATTGTATCTGTATCGGACGATAATTACTTAAAAATGCGTCATCGTTATTGGACAGATATCAAAATGATTCCCGATATGTGGTGCGATGACACATTAATGATGGTCCAACCAGGTTGATGCGTTGGTGTAACAACAGCTCTTGTTAACCTACACAGGAGAAAATGTCTGCGGTGTGGAGAGAAATCAGGTCATAACAAAGTAGCGTCTGCAACTGCACCCAGCATCACAGTTACTGCAAGGTGGAAGGTAAACCCTGCTGGTGGAGACTGGTATTGCAACATCGTTAGCGATAAATGGAAATAATCGGTTATCAAATATCGGCCAAAATTTCAATCTCATGCATCACCAGAGGCCCCACGATATGATATTATTGCGATTTTAAATATATTGCAATATGCTGAGTATTGCAATAACATGCATTGCGACATATTGCGATTTATTACCTTTTTTCAACTGCAAATTATGTCCCCGAAGGAAATCTTTGTCAACATCTGTTTTATCTAATAAGATAAACGTTTTCAGTCTGTTCATCTCACTTCAATCATTTTTATTGCAGCAAAATATAATAATAATAATAATAATAATAGCACTTTTCAAAACAGAGTTACAAAGTGCTTCACAATAAAAGCAAATAGTAAAAACAAACAATAAAACAATTAAAACAAGAAACAAAAAAGAAAGAAAAAGAAAATATCCCAAAACAACAATGTGCATGATAAAATAGTACAATAAAAGTAGACATACTGACCAACAACGTCATAAAAACCTGTCAAATGTTGCACGTGTCCTGACAAACTGAACTGTTTGTATTGAGTCGACATAGTCCAACTTAACTCAACACAAACGTGACTACTGTACTATTACAGGTATTTTAAACAATGCAACATGTACAAAAAAGCTTTGCAGCCCCTTCAGCAACTGGGGAACTTGAAAGTAAACTGTTAAATTGAAATAAAATAATAATAATAAAATTTCTTACGACACTCCTTGCAAATCTCATGTTCAGTTCAGTTCAGTTCAGTTCAACTTTATTTGTTCCTGGAGGGCAATTGGTTTTGCAGCAAGACAGCCATAAATACAGAAATCACACATGGTACATCAAAGGGGGGGGGGCACTGAATGTTGCGTACTCAGGGAGAGCAATAGTGGACCTAGGATCTCTAAAGTGCTTGCGAGAATAAAGTGCTGAGTAAATATATGTAAAATCAAATAAAAAGATCAAGCATGTTACCAATGTAAATATAAGTCAAATTAAAAGGTCAGCATCGATTAAAAAGCGATATGTCGCCAATATAAATATAAGGAGGATGCGGATTAGGTTTTAGGTAGCATGCAGTCGTGGCCAAAATTATTGGCGTACAAGGTTATTTATGCTTACAAGACAAGTTTGGAAGCAGTCATCATTGCCAAAGGCTGCAAAACTAAGTTTTAGAAAAAGGCAGCGCTAATCATGGAAGCCATAATTTAATATTTGTATTCTTATTGATTGATCATGTGCTCTTGTAAATCGATAGATGAACATGTGAAGACCAAAAGTTGTTTCAATTAACCATTAGTCCAGAAGTTATTGTACATTATGTGCATAAAATGCGACACGCACACACTATGAGATAACCATGGACGCATGCAGCCATATTGGCCGTGTGTAGATATATATATTTACTTGATGTTACCCTTTTCCCCCGGTTTTTACAAAAATAGCCACAGACTTGGCTGCCCTACAAAGGCAAACAGTAGTAACTTAATTTTGTGTATTTTATGAGTTAAAGGTCACTGGGGTTTAGATTTCATAACAAAAAATATGCTCACAAATGCTAACAAATGATATGCAGTCTATTTCTGTTCTGTTCATCAGGAGAGGACTGAAACACTGGAATATTTTTTCTCAGTTTCACTACTCATGCAGTTACTGCTTTCTAGGCAGGAGGGTCTAGGGCACAAGGATAAGGATGTTTGGAATTTAGCCTCATCGTATGCAGTTCTGTCGAAGCACCACTGAAATCTTCTATATCATCATGCCTCTGCATCCAGGAGACAACGGACTGGGCATCAGTATCATAGGGATGGGAGTTGGGGCTGACCAGGGCCTGGAGAAGCTGGGCATCTTTGTGAAAACCATAACGGAGCGAGGAGCAGCTGAGAGAGATGGGCGGTGAGACACAGCGCCACCACCCCCGCTTTGCACACCCTCACACTTTTAACACTTTTAGCACTTCACAAAAGCATTACAGTTTTAATTGTTGCAGTTATAATGTGTTATACACAACTGAAATCATGCCATGCAGTTACTGTACATGAGCCCACAACACTTTCCCGTCAAACTAGGGATGCCTCATCTCCCCAGGGCCCAGAGATACAATTTCCAAACAACCAGCTGTATTTATAACCTTCTCAAGCAGCTAAAGAAAATAGCCTGGCTATTTCCGTTTCCCAGGGAATAGATATCTTATCTTGCCAGCTGGATGACTATGTGCATTGAGACGACGGTATTGGTATTAATATTGAAAGTGCTGCATGTCTTCAAAACCTGTCCATGTAATTTCTGGTCTCTGTCCCTCCAGAATCCAGGTGAATGACCAGATAGTCGAGGTAGATGGGATCAGTCTGGTGGGAGTCACCCAACTGTTTGCAGCCACAGTCCTGAAGAACACCAAAGGCACTGTCAGGTCAGCTTAAATTCCATTTCGCATGTCCTAAAATAATCAGGAAAAGATATGACAAATGTGACAAAAATTTACCTCAGTGATTAGATGGAACTGGAAGAAAGACTTAAGTCTGCTTTCGTGTTGAGAGGGACCTTAATGACAAAGGTTTGTTTTCAGTATTCAACTGAAACAAGAGGGCAGCCCAAAGGAACATGAGATATGTGAATGATTTACCATAAGCAAATGAAACACACACACACACACACACACACCGGAATGACAGACCTAATCTGAAACTCACATTTTGCATCTTCCCTGTAGGACATGAGAGAAGCTGTAGTGTGGTATTTCATGCCTATAAGTTACAGTATGTAACTGTGGATTGGGGGGCGTCCAGTGCTGCTTCCATTATATGCCACACAAACTACTTGTGTTCTCACAGCTTCCTGATTGGTCGGGAGAAGCCCGGGACACAGAGCGAGGTAGCCCGCCTCATCAGCGAGACACTAGAGCAGGAGAAGAACCAACAGCAACAGCACCTGGAGGACCCGTACGAGCACTCCACGGAGGAGGTGAGTCATCTGGTCAGGGAGTTCTTGGCAAGCCCAGTCCCTGCCCATCCCTAGCTCCTCTGGCATGCCCAGTAAAACCCCACTCTGCTCAACCAGGAAATGAGTAAGCCAAGTGTCACTGTTCTGCTGTGTTTGGAAGGTGGGGATTTGACCACAGCCTGTCTGCTTGGATTGTGAAATGTTAGCTTTCCAAAGCACAATCAGCCTTAGGCCACTGTTTTTACTGTGGAGAGTCTGGGCACAGAAGATAGGTAGGGCTCGAACAGACAAGGATAAACAAAAGAAATGTCCTCTGTTGTTGGTACATGCTTGGCATGTTGTGGGTGTGGGTGAGTGACTAGTTCTATTAATGTGTGATGTCATGTTTCAGGAGGAGCACTACGATGAGGAGGAGGGAGTAGAGGATGGGGGAATCCTGGGCTCCAGTTTCTCCACAGGGAGGAACGTAGAGGTGTTTGAGCTCCCTGATTCAGAGGCGTTGTTTATGCCTACCAACATGGACACCTCTCAGATGGCCTTCAAATTCAAAGAGGTATCACCCACACTATGACTATGATGTAATTTCACTTCTAAAACAAATCATCAATATTCTATCTAGACAGCTTGGCTAAACGTTGGTAGTAGTGTAACCATCCACTTTGTTTTTGTTTTTATCCCATAGCTTCAGCTCAAACATAGCATTGCAGCAGCTGAAATAAATCAACTGAAGGAAAAGGTATGATATTCTAATGAAAACTATTATTTGCAATGGCTAGTGTTCAAAGGCAAATAATTGTGGAACTATTTCATGCAAATGCGGTGGGTTGTATACTTAAAGCTGTATCATGTCACTTTTAAATGTAAAAATACAAGCACCTTATTAGTCTAGTTCATGAAGAGGTGCTGCGGCAGAAAAGACTAGCCCCTCCCCTTTCATTGAGCAGCTGTACATTCATTCCATTTACCACAATGAAGTTTTGGAGTTGGTAGGTACACTGGGTGGAACACAGGGCTTAACCTACAAACCCAGTGAACTTGAGTAAACCAAGTAAACCTGTCACCATCTCTCCATAGCTGAGGGCATCTGAGGAGGACAAATCATTGTGGGATGCCAGGGAGGCTGCCTTGGAGCAGAAGATGGAGGACAGCAATGAGAAGGTCCTGAAACTGGAGTGTTACTGGCTGGAGGCCCAGGCATTGTGTAAGAATGTCAATGAACAACTAGCTGAGACTCAGAGCCAGTATGAGACTCTGGACAAGAAGTACAACAAGGCCAAGAAACTGCTCAAGGACTTCCAGCAGAAGTGAGTTTGCCGTGACTTCTGACAGCATTGGCATGAATGACGCTAGCTGTCATTCACTGTTGGGTGACCTGTGTTTGCAAACTAATGGACTGATCTGAAGCCACATTTACCCCTGTTTCCTCTCCAGAGAGATAGACTTTGTGAAGAAAGAGGAGGAGCTGAAGAAAGTTCTAGATGAAAAGGAAAAGTGGTACAAGGAGCAAATGGAGATCTTGCAGGACAGGGTAAGAGTCCCGTTTGAAGAAAAAAAAGCTCAACCACCAAAAGTGTGCTAGAGAAACTGAAAGGGGTTTTGTCATTTTGTCTACAGATAGCTGTCCTGGAGTCCAGAGGGCCCTCGGATGACTGTGTGGAGAGTCAGTTTGGTCAGGACTCAGCGGCAGAGGGGACATCCGGCAGCCAAGGTCCAATCAACAGCACACAGTCTGTTGACTCACTACTAGGCAAGGGCTTTTAAGGACATTTTATTCTGAGTTAGTAGTATAATTCAAGAATCAGACAATGAAAGTACACACATCACACTTTTTCTGCATGTTCCATAATGCACTCACAAGTAAACAAACATAAACTTCAGGGAACCCCAGTGACTCATTACGGCTGTGATGCCTAATGACCTATTGGGTGTATGTTTGTTTTTTGTGTTCGTATAGACAAAGACTGGAGCGAGGTGGTCCCTGAGACTGAGCGCTTGGATACCAGTGCACATAGAGCGAAAGGCCTGCTGGCTCAGAAGGCCAGGCGCCAACCTCCTTCTCGGAGCAAACTGAAGGAGAGCCTTGTGGTGTCCTCCCAGGTCAGTCAAGATAAGAATAGCTCATAGTCTTACATATTCCTCCTTTGTCTCCACCAATCAAGTTCCCCTTTTTAATTTCCCTCACTTTCAATTGAATGTGTGTTCAATGCCAATAGGTGTCCTGTTTTTCTCCAATCCAAAGAGCCGTGTATGAACTCATCGTTTAATTAAGCAATAAGCCACTCAAGGCCATAAGTTTACACTGATTTAAGAACAGCTAAGATGTGTTTTGTGCTTCATGTCATGACATGAAGCGTAAAATGCCCCATGACACATTTTCACACTATTTCGCTTTTGTCAAGCTGCATTCTTCACACTAAAGCTAATGAGGAGAAAAGCATGCCGTGCCTAGAGTCTTTTAGTCAGAGCAGAACACTTTCTGAAGTTGAGAAATGTTAATTAGAGTGGACTGCGTTTTCAGTGAGCTGACCAATCACAGTGGATAGGAAGTGGGATTTTACACTATGTATTGCCTGTTCCTTGTCCTCTTGTCCTGTTCCTTGCCATGTCCATGTAAATAACAAGCATTTCCTTCCAGGAGACTGAGGAAGAGGAGGAGACTGAGGAACAGGAAATTCCCAGGAGGAGGAGGTCCATCCAGGAGAGCCTGTCTCTGCCAGTGCCTGTCTGCTATACTGGGAACGGACAGCAAGATGATCCAGCTGAGAATAGAGATGGATCAAGGAGTAAGGTGGAGCTTTCCAGCAGCCCCTCCTTGTCATCATCCCAGAGAGACAGTGCTGAAAGCGTGGGAAGCCCCTCCCTGTCCCCCCCTAAAGACACCTCATCGCCACACTCCCCGTCAGGGTTCCTGCGCAACGTCAAGAAGAGGGAGTCCAAAGGGAAGGGCAAGGAGCTCAAAGGTATACCCAAAGACCCAAATGTCACGGCTGAAATAGCATGACTTTTTCTTACATCGTTATTGAGCCTGAATATTATTGTTCCATTCCAGAAGATTTTAACGAGTCTTCATCGGCAGCAAAACCAAAGAGACGATTTCCTGACTTTGGGTAAGACCCTGGAGTAATCATTGTCATTAGATTCCAAGTTACCGCTATTTTAATCCTACTTAAACTATTGTTACTGACAACCGACACAGGGGCCTGCGGAAATCAGGTGGCAAAGGGAAGAAACATGAAAGGGAGGCGATGAGAGCATCATTGGACAGCAGGTACTATATATATCTATATATCTATATCTTACAGTGCCAGGAATGTATGTATTGCTAGCATGGATGCTACCAGTATTTCCTCTAAGCCAGTGGTGTCGAGTCCTGGTTGAAGGTGTGTTAATTGGTGAAATCAGCTGCTATGGTGATTGGTTGGAATGAAAACCTGCATACTCTCCCATGGCACAGGACCACTGGCTTAGAAGGAACACTGGATGGGAAATGATTGTAGCATGTCAGCTGGTTACTCCTTACACTTTTGGTTTTCGAGTATATTTTTGTGTCAACAAAAACATGGTGGCAAGCAGTACCTACTGCCTATTTCTATCGGGATCATCATTTCTTTCCCCCGTATCAGAAGAAACCTATTGGTCAGTCAAAGTGGGCAGCTGGCAGCCGAAAACTTGATTAACCGTTAAGTGGTTTATTCATGCAACAGCGATACTCTAGTAGTCTACTAGTCTCAGGGTATCAATAATCCATGGGAACAGTGTAACCTCAATGAGGCCTTAACCAGAGAATAGAAAGGTTACTCTGTGCATGTAAACATTGCCATTGGGCGATAAAGGCTGTACCTCACTATTGATTGACTAATGTCTGTTGTTTCTGTCCTCGCATCATGCCATTTACCTCTGATGTAGGTTTTACTCATCTACCTCTGATTAGTTATACAATTAGTAAATTGTTCCTGGTCACTGGCTCGTCTTCTATTCAGCTTTCAAATCGAAAACCTTGAGTGTCCACATGTGTATCTTCCTCTTGTTCAATGCCCAGGGGGTCGGCGGAGCTACTCGAGGAGTCTGGAGGGAACCTGTCGCCCTCAGAGTCCATGACATCCATCCCTACTTGTATGCCCTTCTCTTGGTTTGGGGACAGAGATCGGGACCGGGACAAGGAGCCATCCTCTTCCAGCAGCAGTCTGCCGTATGCAGCCACTGAGACCAGCAGTGAGCAAAGTCAGGACCGCAAGAATAAGGTGTGTAAATCGGTGTGAAAATAAGCCCTGGACATGCAGATTTACATGTACTGAACACTACATTATACGCATTACATGCATATTTGATATACACTAAATATATTTAACAATACATTGAATAAGATGATAAATTTAAAGAAATTCTCTGCTTTCAAACCAAATTAATGTGACTATTTACAGGATTTGGATAAGTGTGAGATTACATCCATAATAAATTACCTTCATTTTTGGGAGAAATTAACCTTTATTGAAAAATGACAGATACTTATGGGGAAATTAACGTTTAAATCATTTAAATTGTCAGCTCCATGACAGTAACATAAGTATTCATAGCACTACTCAACTTACAGTCAGTAGTTTGGAATACATTTTTAATTTCACATTGTATAAATTCTGGAGGCAAAGAAGTTCAAGTGTAGCTGAAACTGCAAATGAAAGTAGTTGGATTACTGAGGCTGCCAATTATTTTCAATAGCCAACATATGCCAATTTTCTCCTTCCTGAATTGATGTTGAATTTGCATGAGATTCCTGAATCAGTAACTAAGAAATCAATGAAAGTTATTATTTTATCAAATTCTAGATGTACCACTTACCTGTATGCAGGAATCTGTAATATAATGCATGTTATGTAAAAGAAGCAATGTGCCACGGTCATACACATTTCCCCACAGACAAATCTAAGATGTAAAATACATTTAACAACACATTTGTGCATAAGAGTGCTAGAAAACAGACTCGGAGGCCGGTGAACCCAAGATTTAATCATTTGCAGTGATGATTCCACAGTGGAATGAAATCTTGGCTGTTGCGTGTCACTAAACTGACCTGTCTCTCCTCCTTGATGAGTTGACCAGCTGCGAGACTATCATTGTCTATGCTCCATTAACACAGCATCGTTTTTAGCATAAAGGTAACGCCAGTAGACACATAGCAGGAGGCTAATTTCTTTTTGTGCTTCGGCTTTGTGCTCCAAATAAGCTGCGCCAAGCAATGACTAGACTAACTGCGTCCATATGTTAGTCATCAGAGAGCGAGAGCGGCAAAGGATTTGGTGGCTTTTCAATGAGTTGGCAAGTAGTGACTCATCAAATGCCTCTAGTTAAACGCTTGCCTAGCTGTCATATAGGCTCTGGTGGGGTTGAGGGTCTCACGGTACTACTTAATGAGTTCAAGACATTGTCTGAACCAATAGGGAGCGACCACTCACAGAACTGTCTTCTCTCACTACATGTATGTTATGGCAGCCTGAGCGTTGTGCCTCTGTTCAGGGGACATGCCTCTTACTAAACAGTCCTTCCTTTAAACAGACAAATCTCTCCTGGTCCTCTTTATTCAGTCGCTCGTTAGATTTGGTACAGTATATATTTTTTTCTCAATATCTTAGAGGATGTGCTAGATCATTACTAACAAATGTAGCTGTGTGATTTGTAGTTTCACGTCTAGATGCTAATATCAACAAATCATTGTTTGTGTTCCAGTTGTAGTGGGTATGTGGTAGTGTTACAGCAAGTTAATTTCATCACCTGATGGCTTGGTTTAGTGGAAACAGATTAAACCGGCTGTAGTCCTGGTATGGACCATATTCTACTCATCCCAGGATTAAGCTTAATCTGTGTCTGGAAAACCAGCCACAGTTTAACTTTCAAATTGCATTAACTGCTTTGTCTTATTAGAACTACAGACCTATCATCACAAATTCCATTACTGTAAGGTCTACTTACAGTATTCTCCTAAAACATTACCTCATACCTAATATAGTGTGATGTGTTTGTGCTCTTCCTTTAGAAACAGTGTGGTGGTTGTTGTAGTTTAGCGGCTGTTGTAGTTTTGTTAATGGATGGGTGTTGGTGTTAGATTCATAAAGGGATGAGACATATGATCTGTTGTTAACGATAACAGTGACTGATGTAACGCTGTAGTAGACCCCTGACATGAAATACTATTGTGATCACCGTCGTTTCAGTCCCAACTGAAACGGAGCATGTTTTCTACCCTGAATTTGCCCAGCGCCCTTAGAGTTTCTGTTTCGCTACCACTGTTGTTTGGTCATGTATGGAGACAAATTAACGCCACAAGTATTGTCTGAGTAGAAAAAAACAATCGCACGCAAATGAAGAAATCAAACACATTTTTCTGAGTTGTAAACAAAAAAAGTTATGTTCACAAATGTAAAAAAATAAAATTGCAATTGTTTTTTTTCTCACTCATGTTTACGATTTTATTTTTTTACGAGTCGCCCCTTCTCTTCACCGCCTCCACGTCAAAATCACGTCAAAACCCCAAGCGTGAGAAAAACACAATTGTACTCGTAAAATATGAAATCGTAAACATGAGTGAGAAAAAACAATTGCAATTTTAGTTTTTACATTTGCGAACACAACTTTTTCGTTTACAATTCAGAAAAAAATGTGTTTGATTTCTTCGTTTGCGTGCAATTTATTTTTTCTACGCGAACAATACTTGTGGCGTTAACTTGTCTCCGTAGTCATGTGTGAATCTAGTTAATGCGTTCCTTGTCTCCACTTGTTCCAGAGTTTGTCAGTCATAGATGATTCTAACCCTGCCAGTCCCAGTTCAGAGATCTCTGGGTTAGTTGCTGAACCCAATCTGTCTGGGCGCTCACACACTTTAATCTTCTCTTCCAACGAGGTGAGTGCTGTCTTTGTTGCGCGGCCACAAAAGCTGTGTGGGATGCCTTGATGGCGGCTGAAAGGGGACGTTCTCGAGCATGCTCTGTGAGCCTCCCCCCTTTCATAGCCGCGATTAAATCCTGAATGAAAAGAGCAAAGAATGGAGTTGCATGTGTGTTGAAGCGAGCTTGCGTTAAAACAAGTATCTTGGCTTAGCTCTTTTAAATCATCTGTGACGTTCGCAGTTTGTGCTTTGGACCTTTATTGCAATTGTCAACTGGTGCATAATGCTCTTTACACACTTTGGTAGACCACAGAATGATTGTGACTGCTCGGCTGCCCCATGGATGTTTCAGTGTCATATATGTTCTGTTTAAGTAATGCTCACTTTGTGTGTTTTTTTGCTGGCAGTTGAATTAATTTTTAAGTTTTAATCTCAGGAAAACCTACAGACATACTTTCACATGCATTTAAAGGACAACATCGGTATTTTTCAACCTGGATCCTATTTTCCCATGGCCGTGTGTCTAACTGACTCGTGGGAACAAGAATTTTTGAAATTAGTCTGGTATTGACCGAGTCGGTAACTGCTAGCGGTTAGCGCTTAGCTTAGCAAGTCTGTCTAAAACGCGAGGCTTCGGGGCAAGTGTGTAGTCCTCTAAAAGTGTGGGTTTTTTTGCCACTGACAGACTCCGATTGCTGTTATAAGTCTCTGACAGGATCCCAACAGAGAAATAACAGTTTTTTTTGTGAGGAGTGAGACCTCTTCTTGCATATAGACCTATCTCGGATAGGGACAGCTGTTGCTGTGGCTAGTTGTGCTCCAAGTGGATGCTAACACAATAACAACAGACCAGATCAAGAGAAAGGTAAAGAAAAACGTTCACGAGTCAGTTAGAC
>CABFOS010039325.1:3384-17158 GCA_900660315.1 Diretmoides pauciradiatus
AATTCTGTTGGCTACGTGTTCGTTCTTGCTGATGTTAAGCACTGCACGCAGCATCCTGGTGTAGCACCCGTCCAGGGACTTCTCTAGGGTTGGCTTCAGGGTCCAGCATTCGCTGCCATAGAGGAGAACGGACTCCACTGTTGCGTAGAAGAAGTTGAAGCTGGTCGGTCTCCACATAACTGGAGAACTTGTGTCTCCTAATGAGTCTGGATTCCACGGTGAGACTAAACTTACTCAGACTGGGTCCCAGGTTGGAAATGTTTGAGAATCCCTGAGTAGGAGAGTGGGTCCAACCTCTCAGGTAAACTAACTTCACTTCTCTTTCAGTCCTGTTCTGTTCCTTCTCTTTCTAGTCCACAGCTGCTGCTGCTGCTGCTGATGATTCTTGCTTTACAATTTAACCGGCTCTCCACAGAGCATGCACTTCACTCTGCTCTTTCCTGTTTTTCACCTATCCCCCTACTCTCTCCCTTGTCTCACTCAATGTGTCTCTTTCTGATTCCCTCCCCTCCTTCACTCCCTATGTCTCTGACTGTTTATCCCTGTCTCTCCTTCTCTCTTTGGTGCCTTCTCCCTCCCTTCATCTTTCCTCTGGTTACTGGGGCCACCTTTGCAGTAGAGATTAAAGTGATCAAGGACCTACCGTGGCCCCCTCCCGTCGGGCAACTCAACACCAGCCCTCCCCTGGTGGAGGAGCTGGAGTCTCCCTCCCAGCCGGCCCAGCCCTCGCCAGGACAGACAGCCTGTGACCAGCACCACCATGGTGGGTGTTGGTGTTCATGTTGTCCTGTGTCTTTCCCACCAAAATGCCCCCTGAGTCTCATCTATCCATCCATCCATTTCTTTCAGTTTAATCCTGTTTCTAATATTGATTTGATTCACGTTTTTCAAATTCCAATATCTACCAAATCCAATCCATCTACCGTTCAGCATTCTTTTTATTTTGCTGATTGCGAGCTTGTGTGTCAGCTAAATCAAAAGCATTTAGGTTTAATGTGGTGCATGTCAGTGCTGGTTCCATTATCATTTGATAATCTTTCATGGCCTAGACATGTCACACATGTCATGAGAACCTGTACTGAATTTTGAAACAAACATGTAACTTTACCAAACAACAAGCCTTAAAGGACATTATATTGTGGTTAGCAATCAATTTGAACAGCAATCTTACTTCTTAAGATGGAGGTTATTGTAAATCGGAAATGAATGTTTTTGGCCTCATCTTTACCAAAGCGTGCCAGTAATTCTGGAGGGCACTGTATGATGTGTGAAAGCTTTCTGTTGTACTTAGCTGCTCAGTTGATGACCTACTGAAAGAGTTGTTATCGATCAGAAGCACTGTATGATGTGACGTTAGGTTTTAGCCCAGTAATGAATGCACTTTTCCATCTGGATTACATGTGGCAGAAAATCACTAACTCTTGCCCAGGTTTTAGGGCCGAAGGCTCATTAGTTTTAATTGTGCTGAATTGCCTTCTGAATGGGTAATTGCCACTAGTGATGACCCCCATTTCCTCTTGTCAACATACTCATAGCCGTCCCAAATGTCCTTCTGCCCGCTGCTCTCTACCGCTGGCTTAGGTGAAGCAAAAAATCAAACTCATTTGTGATGATTTCAGTTTGTGACTTCAGGGTCCTCCCCTCAGGTTAAGCTGTATTTATTGTCTTATCTAACATAATCACCAAATAATACGCCTATTTTCGAGAGGGCCATTAGTTTGTGCTGATGTTTGAACCTTTCTTTAGACTCGCACTCCACAGCGACGAAGTACCCAGGGATAAAGAAGGCCATGTAGCAGAACTAATGCCAGGAATGGGATTTCCCCTGGCAGAGTGGGAGGACTTAGAGTGAGAACATGTAAGAGGACACTGCTGCGCGCTGTAAGCGAGGACAGGGCAAGGAGATGATTTATGCCCCATAATTCCATGGGAAAGGTTCTGGTTCTCTGTGTGATGTGAGTGGGTTTAGGATTGGCGTCCGGCTGTAAAGTGATCCTCTCTGTCTGAGCCAGTAGGCCCCGTTCTACATCGGTGAGGTCAAAGGTCGCCGTCGCAGACACAGAGGGAGGATTGAGGGGTGGTGCCCTCCATGACCCCTGTGAATACAGTTACAATGCACCCTCCTGACCTCGGCCTACAGCCAGACCCTCAGTCACGCACCAGGATATTCGTCATCCATTATACACAAGATAGCTTACATACTCGGCTCTTTGCCCCGGCTGAGCTAAAGGTCTGCATGTGTTTCTAAGGTTGTCATGGTTAGCTCTCATACAGACCGAGACATTTCAGCGGAATCTACCTTATCAGCTCAACCTCATTATCAAACATTTGAATGCACCTCACAGGGCAGATATCACATCTACATATAAATGGGTCGTAGTCTTTTGTCAGGGTTTAATGAAGAGCTTTTTGCCTTTGTTTTCTGACATGAATTAATCATCTGACTTTCCAGCATTTCTCTTACATTTCTCTGCTTTTATGTTGAGTGGAAAAACAAAGTAATTAAAAGATTTCCAGATTTAATTTTGTACAGATTCACAAGCGGAGACTTTGGGGGGATTGATTGTTCTTTTGTCTTTGGAAAGCTCATTACAGTAGAGCTGCATTTTGGGATTCATATAAAAGGAATAAAACGTTTTCCTTGATGATGGTGGAATCATTAGCGATGTAACCCCTGGATTCAACAGAGGTGCTTTAAATATACATTATTGTTCCTCCAACATATCATTATTTGACTTCCCAATGCACAGAATTGGTCAATGCAAAGAATTAATATCAGCATAAAAGTTTCGGGTTCCGTGCATTTTAAGTTGCTAATGTGATCTGTTAATTATTTCACACGTCAAAGCTGGAAAACTTAATTTTCACCCCACAATACATGCGGTCGATCACACGTCCCCACACAGAGTACTGTAGCCTTTTTGATACAAGTACCATCAGTGGATGAGAATTAATTAGCTGGCTTAATTAGAGAAATTCGCTCAGGAATGTGGGCAGAGAGGGAGTTGGGTAAAGTTGTTCAGAGTCCTCACTGTTGTAGTAAAACCACATTACTCCAATTTTGGTGATTTGGAATTGGATTGTGGTTATGTGGTCATTTGTTTATTGAGAGAGTTTTATGACCTTTACATCCTTGACACCTGTTAAACGTCCATTCTATAGTTTATGTTAGTGAGAAAATGTGCATTTAGTCAGATCATGGAGATGTCACTTTGATCTCTGCATGTGGCCGGTGTTTATCTGGGTCTTAGCCAATCATCTCCCTCTCTCACACAATTTCACTCCCCCAACATCCTCTTTTTTTTCCGCAGAGCTCTCTGAAGGGAGCTGTGCATCTGGAGAGGGCAGGTCGTTCAGCCATCAGTCACCATCTCACTGACAGTTCAATCTGATACACAGATTCCATTTGCAGTGCTTTACAAGCAACAATACTGATGACACACACAGACATGCATATGGGCACAGAGATGTGTGTGTGTCTGTCTGTCTGTCTGTCTGTCTGTCTGTCTGTCTGTCTGTCTGTCTGTCTGTCTGTCTGTCTGTCTGTCTGTCTGTCTGTGTTCAGGTCTGTGTTAATTTGTGTTTTTGTGTTTGTGCGTGCTCATACTGCTCATGTATATCTTTCTGTATGTACATACGTGTGCATGCATGTGTATGTGTTTGCACGCGTACACCTGTCCACACTTCCATCTCTCTTTAACTGTCTCTCAGGCCTTTTGTTCTCCTGTAGGCCAATCCCCTCTTCAATCTCCTGTCATCCGTGTCACAGTGTCTGCGCCAGAGAATGAGAAGGGAATGAGTTTGGCTGACTCCCACTGATATTCAACCTTAAACCATAATACTACAACAGTTCCAGCTAGTGTTGGCAAGATGGCTGACAATCATAGCAGACACGGGTCCCTCCACACGCAAGCAAATAAAAAGATAGCTTTTGTTTTGTTGGGAGCCTTACTTCAGGGTAAAACTCTTTCTTTACAGCTGTACACTGCCTCTGGAAAAGCTTCAACTCTGACGGGAAAGGTTAATGGGGTGAGCACTTTCGAGAATAGCCACTCAACTCTTTCGAGGTGGTTGAGGAGGAGGTTTAATCAAGCTCAACTAAAGCACTGTCTATAGGATAATTTTGTCAATGAGAGCTTGAGTGAGTTGTTTTGGAATCCAGCTATGAGGAATAATTAGTGTAACTTGGATTATAGATGGAATATGAAGAGTTATGGGCAGACTAGACTTGAGTAGGCTATAGATTGTATAGATTTGTAATGGTAACTGGTATAAACAGAATGGTAGCCATGCTTCAGGACCATCTGATGACACGTATCATGCCATAGTGCTGTATTGTGTCATCTTGAAAGTTTTGTTGGTATGACAGTGTGGCTGTGACTTAATTAATAATGTAATATGCTATTCAAGGTGCCAGGTGGAATGAAGCTGTTATAGCTCGGCCTCTCCTTTTTCTGCGCCCACCGGAGCACACATACACTTCTTCCATAGCGCACTGTTATAGTGGTATCTAGGAAACCAAAACAATTGACCTCCACAGTCTTTTCTCTCCTTGACAGAAAAACACAGAGAAAATGACAGAGAGAGAGAGGAGGGTGAGAAAGTGTCAGATGGAAAGATCAAAAGATAAGGTCAGAGAGAAAGAGGACAGGGAGAGGGCGAGAGGTTTGGAGAAAAAGTTTATGAACCCTTTTGATTTACCTGCATTGCTGCATAATTGGCTCCTAAAATATGGTGTGATCTTCATCTAAGCCATAACAATAGATGAACACAATGTGATTTAACCAATTTAAAATATGAAAAAATTAACCCATTTATTGAACACATTGTTGCACGTGAAGCATGTGAACCTCTGAGTTCTATGAAAGGGTGTATCTGAAGTCAGCTGAGCCAGTCAATGAGATGATATTCAGAGGTGTCCCAAAGCTCCCGCAAAGTTTAGTTACCAACAGAGTCTGCACTCCATAAGTGAAGTGAAATATGCCGCGCTCAAAAGATTTCAGTGGACCTCTGGAGAAATATTGAGGCTCATAACGCTGGAAAAGACTACAAAAGCATTTTCAATTTGAGCGTTGAATACAAATGCAGAACATTCAGTGCCAGGAGAATATCAGGGCAACAGTCTGTGAGCTGAAGCTTAACAGAGGTTGGGCCATGCAGCATCACAATGACCCCAAACATAAAAGCAAATCTACAACAGATTTTGGAATAGCCAAGTCCTGGCCTTAAACCTATTGACATGTTGTAGCATGACCTGAAGCAAGCTGATCATGCAGGGCATCCTAAAACTATCAATGAACTGAAACTGTTCTGTCAGGAGGAATTTTCTAAATATCTCCTAACCGTTCAGCAACTACAGTTGAGGTCTTTGCGGCTAAAGGAGGTTCCACCAGTTACTAAATCTCATGGTTCACACACTTTTTCTAGTCCAAACTGTTTGTTTTGTTAAATAGACAAAAGACAAGTACAGATTTGTATGTGGTGTTCATTAAATCACATTGTGTTTATCTATTTTCATGATTTAGATGAAGATCAGATCATATTTTAGGAGCCATTTATTCAGGAATAAAGGTAATTTAAACTTTTTATCACAGCTCTATACGAAAAGAGAGAGTGAGAGACAAATGTAAAGAGAAGGAAGGAAAGAGCGATTGCCTGATTGGTTGCGATCATTCAGCACTGACGCGGATGAAGGTCTGCAAACACGCATCTTCCCCATCCCATCAGTCAGTTTCCATGGAAACGCTATTTCTCACCCATACACATAGACATTCATCCTACTCAAACACTGTATTTGCAGTCCACATGTGGTTCAAATGACCAGTGTGAAAAAGTAGCAAACTAATATTGTCGTTCATAGGGACTAAGTAGCACAGTGGCATCATTAGCGTGAGCATCAGACCATTGGGAATTTAAGCAAGCTATGGCTCCCTTTGCATTGGCTTCCATGAGTCTGAGGTTGGGGCCACAATTTACCCAGCTGTCATGCAACAGTACAATTTGGCTGTCATTTCAAAACTCAGCCATAGGCCTATAAAGCACAAAAGTGCAGAGGGCAAGATAACAACAGTAGCCTAGTCATTTGGAATAATCATTTCCATGAGTTTATGTTGAGCGGAATGCATCAGTGAGCACAGGGCCAGCGAGTTCAACCTCAAGTTGACTGGAGGTGAAGGGGAGCCCCTGGTGGCTGGATTTGAAACAACAGCACTCTAATCTTCTTACCTGCCACTGAATCATGTTCCCCATCAGCTGCTCTCAGGATGCAGCACTGACACAGATCTGTCACAGTGATATGCACACTGGCCATCTGTATGCTGGTGGAGTACAGCTACTTACATGTGTCTATTGGCATTACACAATTATTAATTCCTATCATTTTACAGCATATTGACCATGGAGACATATATGTAAAAGATTATAGGGCTAAGATCATGTTAGCAAAATAGATGTGTGAATTTGGTTCACTGACACTCTAAAATGCGCGGCTTGGGTGGGTATTTAGCCTCACCTCTCTGTGTGCATCTCCCCTTCCTTGTTCTAAAGTGTTTCCACTTGCAGACTGAAAGATGTTGACTTGCTGTTGTCTCCTGTAACCTGTCTGCATTGATTGATTGATACTGTCAGCCCATCTACTGAGTGTGCTGCAGAAACACTTGGCTAGCTTACAGTAAAGTGTAAAGCTATCCTCCTGGCTGGAATACAGGGTCTAGACAGCTGTAGATGCATCCCCATCGACATGTTGTTGTGATCACAATGCCTGTCTGTCGGTACATTCGCTGTCATGTTCAGTAAGGGTAATTAAACACTGGAAGCAATATTAGCCGTTAAATAGTGGCAGAGAGGTGCGGAGACAAAGAGAGGCAATAGAGCCAGCTATGAGCTCCATGCTATATTAACCCCTTCCATCAGCTGCTCAGCTTTGATGTGTTGATTTTGAACCCTTAAGCAGCCAAAGCTCTCTAGCTGAGGCTGGAGATGTGTTTGATGTAGGCAGCTGACCTCCGTTATTGCGTGCGAAGCGTGGCAGTGGCTCTAAACGGGCTCTTTCCAAAGGCAAGGGTGCTGTGACATCAATTATAGAGATGGATGGTGGATGAAAAATACTAAACACACACACACACACACACACGACTACCCCAACCTCCAACTCTGTTGTTGATGCTTTCGACCTCCATAACTCCATTTTCTGTCGTCTTCATGCGTATCAGCTTCTCCTCTCTCCTCGCGTTAGCTTGTGTAAATAGCACAAACGTTTTTCCATTTCCTGATTAGCTGTGGAGCCACTCAGTGACCTCTGCCAGTCGCTAGGGTCACGTCATGATCACAGATCGCCTCTATACCAATCAAACCATCAAGGACTTTCACTGTGGTTGCCAGGGAAACTTGTCGATTCCTCAGTTGACCGTGAGAGTTTTGAAAGGCTATAGGTTAATGATTAACTTTCTGTGTGTTCATGTAGGTTAGGTGGATCTTTGTGTGTTGTAGTTTCTTTCCCAGTGGAATATGTACACAGTGAGGAAGGATTGATTTCTCCCTCATCCATCGTGTGTAGTACTGTGTACACGTCCTTCAGTCAAATGAGTTGACATTTCTAGTTTAGTAGAGAAATTTAATGGAAGTCTAACTCAAAACTTCCCAGCACACAGGAAGCCTCTGAAGTTGCCTAACCCAAATTCAAATGAAATTGTATGTAATTGACTATTGCATATACTTCATATGCTTCAGAGTTACTGCTGTTTGCTTTTCATTCTTCATTCTAATATGAGATGGATGAGATTTGAAACGTGTAAAACTCACTATTGAATGCTATTTAAGTTAGCCATCTTGAGCCCTTAAAAATAGTTACATCTTATAAGACAAGATGAGATTTTTTTTCATCTAATGTAGCTTTTTGGAATAAAACCCTTCAACTGTTCTACTTTCTCTTATTACAGTCCAGTTTGACGGTGTGGAGAAGTCTCGAATGTCACCCACCAAGGAGGGGAAAAGTCGCCCACCGCAGCGTCACTCCAGCGGTTGTCTGGTGAACACCAAGATGACCTCTCTGGACCACTGTAGCTCCTCACTTGGGGAGCGCATTGACCCCACCATGCCCCTGGAGAGCCAGTTGTGAGTCAGATCATTGAGTTGCCTGGTCTAGATCAGGGGTGGGCATATGTGCACATATGTGAGTGTATATTATTCACTTATGAAACACACATACTGTATACTAATAATCATATACTGAGTATACTAAATATTCAGAGGACCTGCTGTTTCCAAGATATAGACTGACCGGGGGAATACTATGATCCCTTATTGATTCCAGCCATTAAATCCACTTTCAGATGTAGATGAAAAGGGGAAATAGGTTAAAGATTGAGACCATTGAATCATGAAAGGTGTTCTCAATATTGGATGTCATTGGAGCTGTTTTGATGCTTGGAGAATATTTCTATTTAATTTCCTTTGTTTTGCCTTGCTCTCTTTCATGGACATTATCTCCATTGTGTTCCTCCTCCTCTTCCTTACTCCTCCCTCTTTCTCATTGTTCGCTCTAGCTGGTACCATGGAGCGATCAGCCGGACGGACGCAGAGTCGCTGCTCAGGCTGTGTAAGGAGGCCAGCTACCTGGTGAGAAACAGCGAGACCAGCAAGAATGACTTCTCCCTCTCCCTTAAGTAAGAACACCACTCTCTTTTCACTGCCGAAATGGCAGATGGGAACAAACAGATACACACATGCATGTATTTGCACACTTGGACACATCACACCAATGTTTTTAATGGTTTAATATAACCTGCAACTAACACCACCTGAGTTGTCTTGATGCAATAAATCCCAACCATCACACACACACACACACACACACACACACACACACACACACACAAGACATGTAAAACCCAAGCATAGCAGCTGTACGCTACATAGTGGAGCACTCATAGTGAAAAAGACTAACATCGTATTTGTCGGAGTCTTTGTGTACCTCTTCCACAATAGCCTGCTGACTCAGCCTCTTCAGTATGGTAATACTTTTCACCTTCCAGACCCCTATCTCCCCCCTACAGTACATACTACCCTCAACCATGTCCTCCACCTCCCCCAGGTAACCCTGCCACAGTTGGCTCCCTGATTTGCTGATGTGCCCAGAACTCGGTTAATGGTGCCCTTCATCAGCAACCGCTGAGTCCCGCTGCGACCAACAGAGGGTTCAAAGGAGCAACTCTGATTGGTTTAGTTGGTGGAGGTTACTGTAGTGTGAAGGTACACAGACCCCCAAAGTGCAATCACATCCCATTGGCTTTGACAGAGGTCTGGGGCTCTGGACGGGTTTCAGGTTGATGAATGTCAGCTGCACGTCACTACCGGCGGCCACGGCCACAGCACAATTACTTCTCTGCGGGAACAGAAATATTCAGGTGAACACGGAATTACTAAAATTATTCGCTAAAACGTCATCGCATCCCTCTTGACTAATGGTCTTTTCACACTTATTTTTATATTTTAGGGTCAATGACATGACATAAAATCTCCTGGCATACATACTTTTTTTTAAGAGATGAGATGAGATGAAAGTATGATATGCTGAGAGACAATATTCTAGTTTGTTATTGTGTTAGAGCTCATGTTGCTGGAGGGTTACTGTATACAGTATCTCTTGACAGGAAAACATGATGCTATCCAGAGCTGTTCCATCATTCTAATACTCTCGCTGACTGACTGAACAACTGTTTAACTGCCTGTTTGAATGCCTGCTTGCCTACCTAATTGACTGATGAAAAGCCTGCCTGTCTTAAGTGACTGCCTGGCTGATGGCCTGCTAGCCTGGATGTCTGACTGCCTACATAACTGTCTTACTGAATGCCGGTCTCGCTGAGTACTAATAGCATTACCTGTCAGAATGTACTCTATCATAGGAACCCTGACAAGCTCATTTCAAGCTCCTGACCAGACAGATGCTTATTGATCAGTAAGCACATCTTTTCTTATGAACAGATAGTAACACAGTCAGTGAAAGGTGCTAGCTGGAAGACATTTAATGAAGAAAAAGCCCTACTAATTGTTACACTGCTAATTGTTAAGTCCCAACACAGACCCTACCTGTGTTACTTCCTTGATGTTGGCAATAAAGAGTAATATTATGTGAGACTTTTGAAAAGATGTTTTTTTTAACCTTTATTTGCGTGCTCTTTGTCAATGTCCTGCCACTCATTCATGCACACATTTAGGCCTCAGAACTCCCCAGTACAAACACAATAGCAGCATGAGCGGCTCTGCTGGAGCAGACGATAGGGAAGTGCCTTGCTCAGAGGCCACTCAGCGGTAGTTGGTGAGGTAGGGGAGGGTTTCTTCTGGTCACAAGCCGGCTTCTCTGACCTTTAGGCTAATCTTTGGATAAACTGGCAGCAAGCAGTAGGATGCCTTCGATAACATGCCTCATGTTCAGTGTGTGTCACGTTGAGAGAAGGCCTGGACAGTGTATAGCACACTGAAAAGCTTGTGTTGTTCTGCAGCAGGGCTGTTTATCCTCCATGCCTCAGAGGGAGCAGTCACATGGCATGGCCCGACCTTTTAGCCAGCCGAGGTGTTCCCCCCTTCTGTCAGGCTGGTTGACCCCACGGCTGCTCACCCTTACAGCCAATCAAGTTGGCTTTGATGAGGTCAGAGGTCAAAGCTATAGACAATGGAGCCCTGTGGAACTAACTGTCTGACTTCCAGGTTGACAGACGTAATTGCTCCCCTCTAAGCTTTTTAGACCACTGGATTAGGGAGCTACTGTATATATTATAGTCATGTAGCACAATGTTGTTCACAATTTACTTGATTTGCAGACAGAGATGTCATTGCCGCAGAAGGATGTGGGTGAACAGATTTGCATAGAGAACATTTCTTAAAGCTTTTTGCTTGTGTTTGTGCATGCGTACTGTACATGCATGTGTGTATTTGTGTGGGTCTGTCCCTGTGTATTTGTATGGTGCATCATATGCATGTGGCAACAAACGTGAATGAGTGTTTGTTGATTGTATGCCTGAAAAGCAGAGGAAGGTGAAAGCTGCAGGATTCACTCAGGCAGATCAAGCCAGTAAAACAATCAGTAGGCTGATTCATGGGAATGGCAGTGCCACCCCACTGCAGAAGGAGGTGACTCAGAGTTCAGCCTGCTCATACAGGCCTGGCTCCCTTGCTTCCTGGAAACCTTAGGGCAGACCCGATGTGAAGATCCTCTATGTCTGGGGTTGATGAAAAATGTATGAATTCATTTTAAAACTTATAAATTCATAAGGCCACAAGGCGGTACGTTTTGCTCACTGATGAAGTCGATAATTTTCTTGTGGTGTAGTACTCGTGGACATGTTTCAGCAACATTTGAACTTGTCTTGACTAAGTTTACGGCAGCAAAGACGTGGAGATTGATTGGTCAAGTGCACATTTGTAGTGACATCATAATCACCCTCATTTGCATCATCTGAGACTACCGTAATTGTTTTTTTCCATAAATGTGTTCAGAGCCAACAGCCCTTTTGATGGCCTCATAAAGTCCATTGTGTTGTGAAGTATTTCAGGAGCTGCTTTCAGAATAACAATTTTACTTGTTAATGAGTACTTTGTCATGAGCAGAACAATTGGCTTCATATTTCAAATACATTTCTTCAACATAACCATTACATAGCCAAGTGCATCCTTCACTTTATTTACACAAGTAGTCTCATTCAGGTTGTCATACTGTATCATCATTTCCCCATCCATTGTTGGTGTTTGTTGATGAAAGAATACAATCGTTGTGAACCCTTTTGGATTATCTACATTCCTCTATAAATGATCTTCATCTAAGTCATATAAGTAGATAAACACAATGTGATCTAACAAATAATGGACATGAACATGAACAGCTTGCATTGGAAAGGTAAGTAGGTATACAGTATTAACCATGAGGTTTAGTAACTGGTGGAACCTCCTTTAGCAGCAAAAACTTCAGCCACATTTCCAGTAGTTGTTGATCAGACCTGCACAGAGGTATTTTGGACCATTCCTTCCCACTCCTATAGGAAGAATAGCAATGGCACTTTTTGCACTTGTTGCTTTTGTAGCCTTTTCCAGCTTTCCTTATGAGCCTCAGCAACTCTTCTCCGAAGGTCCTCTAAAATGTATTTTGACTGAGGCATATTCCATACTGAATGAAAAACCAAAACTCTTTGCATCAGCAAGTTAACTCCTCTGCCAAAGAGTGTCTTTTGAAACGTGTCTTTTGCTTGTAAGATCTAATTTCCTTTCTGTGGCACAGATCTGAAAATGATTGTAGACCGTGAGAAAGAACATATAATCTGATATTTCCCTGCTTAGACACCCATAGAAAGACCTCATCTAAGCCACAAGGAGATACAAATCTACTTTTCTGTCCCTGTATAAATGCACCCTCAGGAGATAGAGAGGATTACTCTTCTTGTGTTTCACTGTATTTGGTTATGCTTTCAGTTGGTTAGTCCATCAACTACTGTAGAATGGATTAAGATGACACAGATTAGTGTTTTGAACTTCATAACCTCCTTTACACCCCCAACCATATTCTTTTTTTCAGTATTAAAGGTGTGCCATTGCCTTTTAGAAGATACAGTACAAGGCATCATCTCAGACCCATTCAGTTTGTGCTGTCACCTTATCAAAATGGAATAATAGGCGGCCATCATATGTTATAATGCTTAAAGGGGTCATGGCTTCTACTCAGGATCGTTCTTTTGTTGGATGGTTTGACTTTTCCGATGGCATAGATACATTTCTTTGAGAGCATCATTCATGCACTAATCCAATATGCTGAAGGTAGAGATAAGCTGTGATGGCTGTTAGGCCATTTCTGCTCTGAGGACTATAGGGTTCAAATCAAAGTCATAGACCTCAATAAACAGAACACCAGACCTCCCCGGTGAAATTAATCCTGATTAGATAATAAAAGCCCACAAACACATTGATGCGATAACATCACAAAAGGCCTGTCTACTCAGAAATAGCCCCATATTCATGTTATTAGCATCTCCGTTGTCTCGGTTTCTGTCTCTGTGGGGCTGCAACATGATAAGCAGCACTAAACATTGACTGGAAAATCAGTTGGGAATTGATGCATTTGTCTTTTTAAGTGTGGCTCTTTGTAACCTAAGGCCTGTCTCTTAGTTCTATGTGTGAAGGTTCATCAAACGCTCTTTTCAGTGGAGATTTTAAAATGGGCTTCTGCTGCTTGCAGAACGAAGGAATTGGAGAGACCTTTGGCAAGGGAACTCTGTCCTGCTCTCCCCACATCATGATTAACCCCATCTACCCTAACCCCATCTACCCTAACCCCCTCTACCCTAACCCCATCTACCCTAACCCCCTCTACCCTAACCCCATCTACCCTAACCCCCTCTACCCTAACCCCATCTACCCTAACCCCCTCTACCCTTACCCCATCTACCCTAACCCCATCTACCCTAATCTACTCTACCCTAACCCCTCTACCCTAACCCCATCTACCCTAACCCCATCTACCCTAACCCCATCTACCCTAACCCCCTCTACTCTACCCTAACCCCCTCTAATCTACCCTAACCCCATCTACCCTAACCCCCTCTACCCTAACTCCCTCTACCCTAACTCCCTCTACCCTAACCCCCTCTACCCTAACCCCTCTACCCTAACTCCCTCTACCCTAACTCCCTCTACCCTTACCCCATCTACCCTAACCCCATCTATCCTAACCCCATCTACCCTAACCCCCTCTACCCTAACCCCATCTAGCCTAACCCCAACCCTAACCCTA
>CABFOS010039330.1:0-13554 GCA_900660315.1 Diretmoides pauciradiatus
CCACGCACGGGTGGTGTAGACACACACACACACACACACACACACACACACACACACACACACACACACACACACACACACACACACACACACACACACACCTCCTCCTCCTCCTCCCGCCCTCCTACCTGGTTGATCTCATCCTGTGTGGCCTTCAGCGACTTGATGATGGTCTCCAGTTGGATCTTGCCAGCGGCCAGGCTCTGCTCCAGCAGGTTCTCCTCTTGCTGCAGGCGGCCCAGGTCAGCCTTGGCCCGACTCAGCTCCTCTTCCTGGCTCTGCAGGTCTGACTCCTGGGAGTGGATCTGGCTCTGGAGGGATGAGATCTGGAGCCCAGATAGAAGGAGAAAGAGTTAGTGACAGGGAGAAATGGAGGAAAGATTTGAAATTAACACCTGTCAAAGCGTGAAAGAGTCAACCATCACACTGGTGGGTTCCTTTTTGAGATGTTAACATTTGAATGGCTGAGTCTTTGGCCTTTGCTTGTTCTCAATCTCCGTCCCTGCTGACCAATATACACTCCCTCTGACCATGAGCAAAGCAAAGTAAAAACAGGTTCCTGATTGGCTGCCTGCGATCCTGCACCGTTGGGATGGTTCAAATTAAATGTAAATGCTTGTCTCTTTATTGAACGCGTTACATGATACTGGACTCCATACAGGAAGTAGCTTTGAAAATGGATAAGGTGAGTAGATTTCTATGAAAAATGTATGGCCAACACTAAAGAGGTCAGGGTATGATCCTGTGAGCACAGGAAGGAAGAGGTTCTAGGAAAAACAAATGAGAGCTGAGATGTGATGGAATGGATTTATATAGCAATTAGAGAATAGATGAAGGGATATCAGATTCAGTGAGATAGTTCATCTCTCACCCTCCCTCCTCCTTCCCCATCTCTTGATCGGAGTCTGGTCTTGATATTTGATCCTGACCCCATTCTCTCAATCTTTCTTTCTCTCTCCCACCCTTCAGATCGTCCCTCCCTTCCTCACCATCTGAGACTCCTCCTGGCATTTCATCCTGACTTCATTCAGCATGTCCTCTAGTTTGTGTTTCTGCTGGTCCATCTCCTCCAGGCGGTCCTGGGCGTCTTGTTTCTGAGCCTCTAGCTCCTGCAGGCTGGCCGTCTCTCTGTCCAGGTCGTTCTGCATCTCCTGACGGACACAAATGAAATTAAACTCATGGATGCCTATCAAGTGACAAAATTAGATATTGTATCCAGCATTTGAAAAAAAAACTCTATTTGGCATAATACTGTGGTTATTAGTGCTTTTTAAACCTTTGCTTGCATCGTTGTATCAGATAGTTGTATGTTTTTCGAATTGCGATCAGATTAGGTCCAGCAATTTCTGTTCCCAAATGGATGGGTTGGGTTGTGGGCTGAAATAGGAAACTAAATTCAAAAAAGTCCCTATTTATTTTACAGGACTATAATGCATGTAGCATTTGAAGATCAATAATTGATCACCACATTGATTACTACTAATTAACAATGAGACATAATTACTTCAAACAAACAAGACTATTGAGTTGAGAAGCGTGGCAACCTCTACACTGAGACTCTAATTTGGCATTGTGTACCAGCGGGTTGGATTGCTCCACGGCACAGAGGGAGATGCATTACTGCACACAACAGGAAGAGGGCACTGTTCTTCGAGCACAAAGGGAGCTAAAGCTTTCAGAGTTTCTGGCAACAGCAGATGGATGGTGGCTGATTCAGAATACTAAATTATCAACCCATGCCACATACCAATCGCTAAATACGGTAGTTTATTTTTTACATGTGAACATAATGAAGTGAAGCTGCCCTCACCTGCACCTCTGCAGTCTTATTTCTGATGGCCTCCTCGGCCTCTCTGATATCCTGCTCCAGGGTGTACTTCTCCCTGACACACACACAAATATATACACACACACACTTATGGTAACAAACCAAATGCCACGCCCCCTTGCTGGGGCTAATGCAGCTCCTCTGTACACACAACACACAAACATCATAGTAACAAAACATTGGGCTGGGATTCCTTCAAAGTCACAATGCAATAAAAAATGTTTTAAAAAAATCACTGCATATGCATTCACAAAAGATTGACAATATGGAAATGTTTTTATGTGTATTCTTACATATTTTTTTTTTTTTCATGCCAACACTTTTGTGTTGTATCAGTGTTTTGTTTAGGTTAGCTAGTTTTCAATACCGGCCCTTGGTCGACACTTTCTTTCAAATGTTCTAGTTTTTGTTGCCTTGAGATCTGAAATGAAAATCCTTTAAATTTGACTTCTTTTTTAAACTTTAATCTGGATATAGTGACCAGTAAAAATGGAGGTCAAAGCAAAAGCTACTCATTTGTGACAATGTATTTAAAACACTAAAAATGAAAACAAAAAACACCTTCAACCTTCAATTAATAGTAAAAGCTTCTTTTGCTTTGATAGCAGCAGGAAGTCTGTATGGATGAGTCTCTACCAACATCTGGATTCAGGAATTTTCTCCCATTGTTCTTTGCAGAAGAATTCAAGCTCACTCAAATTGCGGGGCTGCCGATGCATATTTCTCTTCAGATCAGTCCACAGACTTTCTTAAGAGATCTGGGCTTTAACTGGGTCATCCCAGGAAAACAATCTTCCTTTTATCCAGCCACGGCTTTGTCATCTTGAAAGTACAGAGTGCAGTAGATCTCCCCCCCCCAAAAAAAATCATGGTATCTGAAACATCATTTAAGGTCTCAAGGCAATAATTAGAAAATTAGAAAGGGTGTGATTTTGATCCATCGCACAAGAGCCTTTACTGCAGTACTGGACACTGTCAGTACTGGGGGATCAAGATGGTTAAATTATAAGTGTTAAATGTTTAAAGTGTTTTTCCTGTCATTCAGTGGCCATAATGTATGTTAGTGTGTGACTGTACATTTGACAGAATGCCAGCCCATGGGACATTCAGTAGTTTGTCTGTTTACCTGAGAGTATTCCACTGGGTAAAAGCAAGAGTGCTGATGCAGCATGGAGTATAAGTGGTGAACAAACAAACAAAAATTGATAAAACACACATCAAAGGAAGAGTGGATGTCTGGTTGGCTGGATGGATGGATGAATGGAGGAAGGAAGAAGGCAGTACAATAAGGTAAAGCCAAGATGAGTAGTGAAGGACTCATCCTACTCTGATATTACGGGTTTCCTTTTGAAATGCGCATTTTATCACTAGCTAATGTCCTAGCCCAACGATCTAAGCTGCGATAGTCACCGAGCCTAGCCAGACTAATGGTTTACAGGATTGGTTTTCATTGAACTGCATAGTAGATGGTTCGATTAGGGTTAGGAATGAGAATATGCCATATGCAGGATAGGAACTTCAGTGTATAAAACATTTCTTTCCATGAAGTATACCGACAAGGTGAAACACACGATCCGCTGCTCATATCACTTATTAAATCCACATTGAAGGAATGAAGAGGAGATGCGGTTGAAGGGGTGGATACAGGTTAAAGGATTGAGACCACCGAGATATGAAATATGGGAGGCAACTCATTATTAAGAAGGTGCTCCTGTTGTATTGTATCCAAGAGTGGACAGTATACAGAAATGGCACCTAATGGCCATAACAGTATGAGCCCAGGGGTGTCTTGAGATTATGCTCTAATGGTTAGAAAATTAAAGTCAGTCATTAGTAACCTATAACCTATAATCAAAAAGAAGTTTTGCATAGGGATCAGGGGTTAAACTACCAGGCAAACATGTTACCGGAGTCCACTTTGAAGCCCATATACAAGGAAAAGACAACTGGAACTCACTCAAAAAGCGTATGAAAAAACAAGATACCAATGTTTTGCACGACATCTTGGGGTCCAAATTTCCCCTTCAGCTAGTGAGAAATGAGACTCAGCAACATTACAGTGTAATATACAAGGACCATTTTCACTGACAGACAAGGTAATGACGACCATGGTGAATGTAAAAGACACAAACACAACTTTTCAAATTACTTTTTGTGATAAACATGCCTGTATATGCATTGATAAAGGGTCAACCACCATAATTTAACAATCTGGGGACTTAGGGGTCAGCGTCACTTTCTAATTTATGTCTTGAAACCCTAGTAGCGTTGGATGGTTTGCCACAACTGGAAAAGTACTTTGGTACCTAATTTGAGAAACAGCACTATACAGGAGTTTTTCCCACAACCAGTGCATTATTTTGTAGTGTTTCAAATCCTATTTACAATCAGCTTGCCCAAAATTCCTACTCAGGAACATGAATCCATATAAAAAACAGCGTTCAAACAGTGTTCCATTAACTTTAGCAGAAAATAATACTACTTATGACCCTAGATAGTCCCTAGTTTTTTGTTGTGGGATTGTTTGTCGTGCTACTCAAAATGTGATACTTGAGCTGCTATTGGTACCGAATGATATTGTGACAACACTAAAACATCCAATAACTGCACTTCCAATAAACAACAAGAACATTCAGGTAGTATTGATTCATTTTGTATCCAGGAATATACTTTCCAAGATATTTTGTGTGCTAAAATTCTGCTGAAGTGAAAGAGCTTTGACCTAAGACATCACCGAACACATTATTTTTGTTTTTCAGTTCTGTTCACACTGAACAAACCACAAAACTAAAATTACTCAACTTAAGCTGCAGTTTGTAAATTTCTAGGAAACTGCCACTCAAATGCCACACAAATGTCTGTTGCTGCCCACATTGTTGCTACTGTTGTCATGTTTTGGCTAAAAATGTGTAAAATTAACATTGATATTCTAAGATACACATAGTTTTTCAATGTCTTGACTATACTTGTATTCTAAAGAAACAAAGGCAGATGAAAGAAGACTATGATTAGTTTTGTATGTATGGTTATATGCATTGTATGTATTTGTATTGTATGGTAATATGTTTATGGTAATATCAGTCATTTTGATGTAAAAATCTTGATGCTTAAGGAAAAATCTACCCTAAAACTGAAAAAAGCAGCATTTCTGGGTCCATTTTGTTGGTGTATTGTTCTTAATCTCACAGACAACTGGCCAAACCTAAACGACGTGACATTACGTTGAGATAATTGCAGCGCAACTACAATGGAGTTTGATAGTAGATTGATTTTCAGCTATCTAAAACATCGGTAAATGTCGGATTTTGGTGTCAGTCCCTCAGAATCAGAGAACAAGGGTTTCTTTCTAGACTCACCATTTTGCACCAACGATCAACAATCATACAGGGAGAAATCCATCGTAGCAGATGAAGAGATACTAATTTCTCCACCAACAGTAGTCAAGATAGACCAGAATGCAATGCAGTCACAAGACATGTTTTTGGACTTTGGAGAGGTGCCACCATGACTATAGACACATATACACAGATTACCTGAGGATGGATTTTTCCTTTAAAGCCTCCTGGTGGTTTAAGATCTCACTCTCTCACTCTCACCCACCTTTCCGATAACTCAATTTGGAAACTTTTCAAACTGCAATTTTACCCAATGAACTAAAGTAAAACTGGTATGCGCTGTCACTTCTGTGATGTAATTTTAGTTTCACTGCTGGGATTATTTGTTACCTCTGCAGTTGGGCGATCTCCTGGCTGATGTCATCCAGCTCTTTGATGCCAGTAAACTCCCCTGAACCCACCGAACTGGAGCTGTCCTGTTGAGAGACAGAGAGAGAGAGGGAGGGAGAAAGTGGGAGAAATACAATGAAAGACATATAAAGAGAAGGACAGGGTAGGTAGTGGTGAGGAAGTAAACGAGACGAAGAGAGAAAGACAAGGACAGAATGGCAAGGTAAATCTTATTTGATTATGAGATGGTACCAACCAAGCCAAGCTAGACCGGACCAAAGGAAGGAGAGAAAGAGGACAAAGAGAGGATAGGAGAGAAACCATTGGTCACTGAGAGGAGCACTACAGAGGATTGGATCGGTAGATGGGGGCTGGGTCAGTCACCAATGTCTGAGGAGCATCAGCACTGCCAGTCGGTGAAAAGAAAGGTTCAGGTTCACTTTTAGAAGCCCATCGCAATGAATGAATAACCAGACATTCAAAAGGTTTGCTGGAGTTTTTGAGAAATTGCCAGTAGTCTTCCAGTAGTAAAAGTCAATATGGAACGAAACCATTTCTCTTAAATAAAGTCCTTTCAAACTGCTCTATAGATCAGAGTACAGTTTATGAAACTAAATGGAACTAAACTTTCCCTGTAACTGTGTGAGCGATGGCTTCAATTCCCATTTACACTACCACTGCAAACCAATGTTAACAGAAGACTGCTTGCCAATTTGTCAAAAGCAAAAAAAAAAAATTCCAATTGGTTGTTGACCAATAGAATTGGCTTCTAAATATTGGATGCCTTTCCTCGATCAGAAAAGAACTGAGGAGGTCGTCACTGGTACCGACTGAACTGTACTGGAATGAAGAGAACTGTCAAATGTCTCACAAATGCTTTCCACTAATCTGCCTGCCTAGCCAAGACACTGAAAGCATTTGTGGGTTAACTTAGGTCCATGTTACCTACCCACAGCTTGAACATTATAGCCTGAGATGGAGGGGAAGAGATTAAGGTAGAAACATCAGCAGCAGAAGAGTTAGGGTGAGAGAAGAACAAGAATGGTTTACAGGTTTAGAGGCCTTCCGGGACTGAGGGAGCTGTTGCTGCCAGCACCCTCATAGCTTTGTACATTCCCTTACAAATGGGTGGGGAAAATAATACCTCAAACTGCCCAAAAGGATGTTGCAAACTTTCATTTCTTGCAGACAAACCACATTTATACATGTATATGCTAAGAGCTGGAGCAAGTGGAGAGAAGGAGAGGGGCAGTAAGAGGTGTTGACTCACCCGTCTCATCTCGGACAGAGCAGCGATCTCTGAGCCCACTGGGGTGATGTAGCCGGACATACTCTGGAAACACACAAGCCTGGTCAATCACAGCTACATAACAGCTACGATTCCAGCTGTTTCCAACTGTGAAGCAAGTTGTAAGCAAACTTTACATATAGTAACATGCAGCCAATCCAGAGGTCCAGGCATTGAGCTCACAGTTTATGTGCCATAATCAATATCTAATCAACACCTTGAAATATCAGAGGTCACATACTTGCACAAAATGAGATTGTATCGTATTTGTTTCTGGATTCAATCTCACAACATTTGGTGCCAATGACAAGTCATGAATTGATTGGGCCAGCTGACTAGTGGTTGTTACACACTGTGACCAGAAACGAAAAGCAGACGTTTAAGATGCTCTACTTTCCAGTGACTAATTGTTTACATCAGGGCAGAGTTCATAAAATTCCATTTCTGCGCTACAATTCTGAAATTGGATAAACTTTATATTGATAGTTCAATGAGAATTTACAATGGCGGTGTACAGTACATTTCATTAATTCAAAGATAAAAGCAAATAAATGCAATTGGCAATAATGCACCAACTAATGGTAGAACAATCAGGACGGGTGGCTCATAAATGGGAAACACAGTGCGAGAGGCATTTGAACTGTTGAGCAATGAAACTGAACCACTCCATCAGGCCGATCATGCCAAGCCTATATCAGTATTTATTTGATAAATGCCTTCCCATTGCTATTTGTTTATAGGTGTATGTGTGTGTTTGACACCTACTGGCACAGGAGTGCCTCTCTCGGAGGGGGGGATCATGTCAGCGCTGAGAGCCTGTGGAGGGTCGATGCCCTTACTGACTTTCTGCTGGATGAAGTGCATGGCGAGGGCAAACTGCTCCCGTGTCAGCTTCCCGATCTGTCTGGTGTCTGCCAGAGCCCTGGGGGAGGGAAGGGGGAGCAGAAAGACAACACAATGATCAACTAAAGAACACTGCCCACAGTCGGGCATAAAAGTCTGTGATTGATAAGTGTTGAAGGAGAGAGATACAGTCGACTAGTGAGGCAGTCAGCCAGGGACACAGTGACAGTGTGTTGGCCTGTGAAGACACTTAACTGTTCGTCTGTCTTTTCTGAAGGAGAGTGCAAGCCACAACAAAACAGGCTTTTAAAGATGCCGTCTGGAGTTCAATTTGACCATCTAAGTCTTAGATGTACTCCTATGTATTCTTTAAAAGTTTGATTTGTAGATAAACGACCTTAAGAAAAATCCTCTGCTGCACAGGAAGTGATGCATGTTCTGGTTTGTTAGGAATAAATAGGGTAGTTAGCATGAGGAGCGATAGCCACCATGGCTGAACAGACAAGGAAAAGAGCGCCACCTACAGAAACTCAAACTCCATCAACAGAAAATCGAAGGAGAAAGACACCACAGTACTGGACACACTGTTTCTTTTACAGTATTTATCAGTCCTGTATAAAACCTGTAGTGGAGACAGAATGTCAAAGCCCAGCAATGATGATAATTTAACATCATATCTGTCCACAAGGGAATAAGCCTTGCCAAGAAATCAACTGAAAAGGCTACTGAATTGTCAAGTGTTACCGGGTGTGAGAACAGGGTATAACACGAGGAACCAGCTCAGCCATACCATATATGAGCAAGGAGATTCTGAGGAAGTCCAGAGTGCATGAAGATGTCCTTGACTTCCTGTCCGCTCACAAAGCCGTCCAGATCAGCGTCTGTCTTCAGAAAGATGTCGTCATAACGACCACGGTCTGACACCGCGACCACCCAGTTCACCGAATGCTGACAGAGACAGAGAGAAAGGATACACCATTGTGTCACGATTTTATTTTTGTCCAATTTAGAATCAATTCTGCAAAACCTGATACTGATACTGTGTAGCCCGTATTGTTTTACAGAAGGGCAGATTTTGTTATATTTTGAAATATACTCCAAATCGACTGCATTTGAGTGATCATCGGATCCAGCTGTATCGTGGGGCCTTTGATGATACCCAGCTCCTGGCGTGTGTTCACCTGTCCAGACTTGAGTGTGTGTTTGGGTGACAGGCTGCCGGTGCTGTTGAGCGAGTTCATGCTGCCGTGCGAGGGTGTGGAGCGCAGTGAGTCTTTAGGTGGCGGAGGGCTGGCAGGCAGGCCGGGGGCCGAACCCGGCACTGAACCCAGACTCTTCTTCCTCTTCGATGGAGGGATGAGGGAGGAGGGGAGGAGGGGAGGAACCGGCTCCTTCTCCAGGGCCCGGTACACCAGGTGCATGGCCTGGGAGAGGAGATCCCAGTTTGAACAAATGTTCAAATGGGTTGCAAATACAACACACAAATAATGATGAATGGCTGAATGAATAAATGAAGGCCAAACAAGCACAAAAATAATAATAAATCATTCTGTAACCTACCAGACCACTCCCTTATCTTCCCAACTCCCTTCCAAGTCCCTCACTAATGCATCATATTGAAAATATTATAATATCCTGTAATATCCTGCAACAGTTATTTCATTTTGCGATTATGGGTATTTTAGTGATGCTGAAGATATCTAGTGCAACAACAGTGTGACCCTGTTGTGTACTGTTGCTATATTATCATGGTATTATTTAAGAAATAAGCAATGAAAAGCTGTGATTCACAGTTATTTAAAAAAAGCTACAGGGTGTTTTGAAGCATGACATCAAGTGGAAAACACATGCCAATAAAAATGTTGTTACAGCATGCTAGCACCCTAACCTTACATGTCACCCCAATGGAACAAGTCCACGTGTTTATGCGGCCGATAGCAATTGCTAATTGCTAATGAGCAAAACTATGCACGACAATGGTGAATGACATGACACTCACCACTGCAAACTCATCTTTGTCCAGATGTCCATCTTTATCTATGTCACTGAGGTCCCAGACCTACAGGCAGGAAACAAACATGTTTGTTAGATGAAATCAAGGCTTTCAGAAAGCAATTTAGAACCCATTAACTAATATTAAAGTCGAGCTGAAATGAAAAATGCCTTTTTAACCCTTTTAGATCACATCCCCGGACCTATTGGTTACGGTCTGGTATGGAAACTGCTCTGTTGCTGACAGGAAGGCTCTCCAGAGGGTGGTCAGATCGGCACAGAAAACCATTCCCAGCAGTCTCCCATCCATCGGAGACATCTATATCAGCAGGTGCAGAAGCAGAGCGTCCTGCATTATGGAAGATCCCACCCACCCTGCAAATGGACTGTTTGCCCCCCTCCCCTCAGGCAGAAGGCTGCGCAGCATTAAGGCCAGGACATCAAGGTGTAAAGCTTCTACCCAGAGGCTGTGAGACTCACGAACTCCCTACCTCACTGACTGACCTCACTGGCCCCTTTCCCTTGTGCTGCTACTGGTTTTGTAATCATGCTGCTCTGTTTTTTAACTATGTTGCCTTTCTTATTTCTATCTTAACAATATATGCCCAAAAGAATACAAAAGATCCATTTCTTTGTGTTCTCATATCAAAACCCAATCATGTTTTCTTCCTGTAAAACAAAATACACCGTGTGCTTACATCAACTAGTACCAACCAAATTCAACCAATAATATCATGAGATCCACCCGTCAAGCAATCTTCAACTTTTAGCGGCACAGAGCTGATTCGCTAGCAACAGTATGGTACGTCGGCATGACACGCCTACTTTTCAACGTTCAAATCAAATTCCTCCCAACGTTATGGCCCACCTGCCTATGCTCTTTAACTCGGAAATACGTCATGATGCGGAAGTTAGATTAATGCCGTTTCAGCTCCACTTTAAGAGTACCATTCCAAAACCCTATAAACCCACTTTGGAAAAAACATATTCTCTAATAATTCATTTCTGAATGAAAGCAGATTTCTCTACTCTAAAAGATGCTGATCCAGGAAATAACAGCTTCAAGATTTCTTAACATAGTTCACAATAAGCCATATGGAGTATTACTACCACATCACCAATCATTTTGTAAGAGTAGGTGTCTGTATGACAGACACATCACTTTGCAGTGAAACAGTTTCTCAATTTATTGATTCTGTTGGAAAACCTTGATGCGCACCAGAATCCCCCCCCCCCCAGGGAACGGTGGCATTTTTGCCATCAGAAGAATTTAACAAAAAATCAATACCTTCCCCAGGACGTCCAGAGGTAGCTTGGAGTTGATTAGGACTGGTTTGACCTTCTCTCCTGACAGGAGTCCGTTGACCGGGGCCAGGCTTTCAAATATCCCGTCAAATTTACTCTTCTCCTCAGGCTACAAAGAAATACACACAAGTTATCTTAAAGCCCTTACCTGTAATCTCATCATCGGGCCTCCTGTTGAAACACTGTTGCTGGCTTTGGTTATCTTTTGATTGATTGGACTGAAGTCATTTTCACTCTCAAACTGGTTGTGAAACAATGAAAGTAAGTAAGACCTGCGTTTAAGCGAGTAATGTATGTAAACAATGAGGTAAAATCCTGTGCTCTGGGATAGTCAATATTCGTGAAAATGAACAACAAAAAACAAGAAAACTAAATTCTGTGATGGCAAGATGGTGTTGAGAAATATTAACTGGACCAATAACAATTCAGAAACTGAGTGGTATTCCATTTTAAAAGCAGTCCGTGTAAGATCAGTTTAACCTAGCCAACAATATTCTCAGTACGTCAAAAGATATTGTGGAATGATGAATGCATCTATTTTCCCCCCATGTGGTTTGTTGTTGCTCAATGTGTCATTTATGGGCCATAAATTGTGACCTTGTACATAAATGGTGCAAAAGAAATGGTGGAGGAGCAGCCAGTCAAGACTGAAAAACTCTTGGTATGTCTTTGATAGAGCAAGGTCAAAAACAAGAATAAACATTGGTATTGGAAACATGAGACTGACCAAAGGGATTGAGCCTGATCAAGGCAAAACCCAGTTGGTTCGTAATGTGTTCCCATTACATACAGAGCTAACCAGGCTAACGTTATGTTTGTTGCTATGCTGCTACAGTGGCAGGATGCAGCTAACGTTATTCATCTGCTGTGCGAACCGTGGCTAAGTTTAGCAGACTGATTCGCTAAGAAATTACCAGAAATTACGTATTGAGGACATAGGCCCCGTTCACATCGGCTTTTGTGAAAGGTCAAAAAACTGAGACTATCCCACATATTTCAATGAGACCTATGTGCAGTCCAAAAAAGTAACTTCTGACGGAGCGGAGGTAAACATCACCTGATAATGGACTACTGTCTTCCAGAACTGTACAGAACACAGCTCTTAAAGACATTCACCAGAGAGCATTTGCAGGGCGGGTGGTGAGCGCTCAACCTGGCGATGCAGGTTTGCTCTTAATCTTACTACGCAACCTTTTTGGTTTCAATGCATGCTTGTCCGTGAATTTGACAGATGCCATATGTCCCATGTGAACGCTGCCTTCAACTTGGTGTCGTTTTATGTTGTGTTTTATATTCTGCTCTGAAAATATATGTAGCGAGAGCAGAGTTAGCTACCACAGCACATAGGGGAGAGATACTGATATTGCCTAGCAGCTCTATCTATGATGATTATCTTGCTGATGCACACGACAAATCAGTCAGCGTGATGTTTTGACATGCCCCACCAAAAGAATTAACCATGATGATAAAATCTATTAGTTCACAGGCATTAGACTCCTTAGTCACTTACACTGATCCTGTGTTTTACTGTAATTAACCACATGGCCCTGAATACGTTCTGCAGGTCCTATCATATATATATACTACTATAACTGACTTGTGTTGTTAGAAGTGTGTGTGTGTGTGTGTGTGTACTCACCCTGACAGCCCAGTGTGGTTCACTGGGAACAGAAGCTGTGCTGCTTAGAGACGGACTGCTGGTTTCCTTCTAAACACAAAGAGACACATGTTGCTGTCAGAGGACTGTAATATCGCCGGTTCACTGGACTCAAGACTTTTTCTTCTCCTCCCATATTGGCTAACTGAGCTGCTGATGTAAAGACCGAGGTTTCAGACCAGACTGATGTGGGACAACAAAACATGAGGTTTACATGTTGAAAACGGCCGCAAAAGGTTTGTTCACAGTGTTAATGTTTGCAAAATGCTGGTCAATGTCAAACTCCTCTTCAATGTGACTACAGTATACCTTAAAATTGTATGGATAAATAATACATGGAATTTGGGCTTTAAAGGACGAACTATACTCACAAACTTAGGTGGGGGGATTGTGAGGTTGAGACTGGACAAACTGACTTCCTGTCCACTCTGAGCACAAGCCACCAGCCGCAGCGCTACATAAAACCCCTGAGACACAAAACCAGAGTCAACGTTACCCACCACACACACACACACACACACACACACACACACACACACACACACACACACACACACACACACACACTGTACTGTTCAGCTTCTGACTCATACCTCTCCCCCTGAGCATATCCCCCTGTGCTCTTCAAACTCCACTGGCTCCCCATTTGCCAACGCATCAACTTCAAGGTCCTGGTCCTCATGTTCCAAGCCATCCCTACCACCAGTCCATCCTACCTTTCAGACCTTGTCATTATATCCCGCCCTACCCGTTCCTTCCACTCCTACAGCTCAGTCTCCCTATTACAGTTTAGTTTAGTTTAGTTTAGTTTATTGTTTATTTCACAGGGACAGTGCATATTAAAATGCATTTCTGCAATATGCCGGAGTCAGCCTAAAGGCTGCTAACCATGGGAGGTGAAGCCTTCAGGCTCTTC
>CABFOS010039336.1:0-11644 GCA_900660315.1 Diretmoides pauciradiatus
TGAGTACTTTTGCTAGACAAAGAGAGACTTAAGCGGATAAACATAGACACAGAAGAAGGATCTATTTCTTTTTTACACACACACACACACACACACACACACACACACACACACACACACACACACACACACACACACACACACACACAAAGAAATATGTAGATCAATGTGTGTTCATCTTTTCTGTGTTGTCCTTTTTATGAACCTACAAGATAATATGTGGCGGTCTTGGTAATTATAACACAACACATAGTTCAAGTGTGTCTTCAAACCTCATTTTGTCCATTTGCTTTGGTCTGAATCAGGATACAAGTTGTTACTTTTACATTTCCACATTGGCTTGGTTACGTTTCAAGCAAATTACAATCGATCAGAAAAGCCACATGGAAACAATCATTTCCTTCTGGTGTCTGAAAGGACTTTGTTCCAGGGTGAACATGGAGCATCAGCTGTTTGTGGACCATTGCCGTTCAGACTCATTCATAACACCTTTTCACTCAATTTCTCAGATTACAATTCAGTTTGTAGAAAAAGGGGATTCTGCTGACTTCACATTTTTGAGTTTTTCCAGGTGTCTGTGATATTCGCTGAGTCAGATCACCGCCGGATCACATTCTGGCTCCAAATGAACTGATCCGGGTTTGTATGGAAACATGCAGAGAAGCCGCCTCTCAATAAGTCTGACTGTTTTGGTCCACACTCGAGTTTGATGACAGTGTTCTCATAATCTAAACGAAACAAACTAAAGGGGGATATGAAAAGAGGGGGCGGGTGAGGCAAAGAAACTGTTTGAAGAAACTCTCTGAATGGACCTGTCTGTCTGTCTGTCTGTCTGTCTGTCTGTCTGTCTGTCTGCCTGCCTGCCTGCCTGCCTGCCTGTCTGTCTGTCTGCCTACCTGCCTGTCTGTCTGTCCCACCATCTCTAGCTATGGAGGCCCAGACCCTGGCCTTTAGGAGACCTTATCTGTAAGCTGACCATGTTCCTGTCAGAGTGCTGCACCTTCTCCACCATCCTCCACATCACCTTCCTCTCCCTGGAGAGGTACCTGGCCGTCTGCTGGCCAATCACGGCCAAGACCCTGGTCACACGGCGCAGAACCAAGGCCCTTATCGGCTGCCTCTGGCTGGGGGCGGTCATCAGCGCGGCGCCGGTATTGGTTATGGTTGGAGTGGAGGAAGTGGGAGTGGAGGAGGGAGGGATGGAAGGATGGGGGGAGGATGGAGGGTGGACAGGAGGGGAAGGAGGACAGGGAGTAATAATGATAAGTGGAGGGGGAGAGGGAAGTGGAGAGGTGGCCTTGATGGGAGGAGGATCAGAGGGAGTAAAGTGGGGAAAAGAGTTGAAACTTAAAAAAGAGGGAACAAATAAAAAGAAAGAAGATGAAGGAGGAGGAGGAGGAGGAGGAGGAGAGGAAGAGGGTGTGGAGGGATGGCGAGGAAGAGAGGGGGAAGCAGACGACAAGAGAGAATGCCGTTGTTCTGATTACGCTGTCTCCTCCGGCCTGTTGTCGGCCATGATGATTCTCTCCAACTTGTACTTCCTGGTACCGCTCGGCATTCTGGGAGTGGTCTACAGCCTGATTGGACGAACACTGTGGCTCCGTCTGCAAAGGAGCCGTAGGGACCAGACCCACACCGTCAAAATGCTGGGTGAGAAACACACACACAGGATTACACAGAGGAGGAGACAGGAAGTAGGTTGGCAGGGTGTAATGGTCAAACCTTTAACTCCAACGACCAAGGTTCAATTCCCAACTCTTGAAGAAGTTTTCTAGTGCTCTAACTCTAACCCCTCGCCTCCTCCAGGAGTGATCGTCTTGGTGTTCATCCTGTGCTGGCTGCCGTTCCACATCGGCCGGACCCTCTTCTCTCTGTCTCTGGGCTCCGGGCTTGACGGACAGGACGTGTACGCAGACACACAGCTAGACGGAGACACACACTCCAACACACACTCTGATACAGACTCACACCTGGAACAAAAAACGGATGAACAAGTCAAAATCAACACACACTCTCACACAGAAGACACGGACACACACGTAGATGTAAATATGCACAGCAAGACTGACACACACTCTGAGACACACACACATACCGACCAGGTCGACGCACCTGCTGACACACACACACACAACGGCACGGACACACACACGGACAAACGCTCACATTCCAGCGTTATCTGTGGGCTGTGCATACATGCTAGAGACACAAGCACACTAACTACACACATCAACACACACACCTACGCACTCATTAACACACACACCGACACTCACACTAACACACGGACCAATAACACACAGAATGACACACGCAGCACTACACACGCTGAGTCAGACTCCTACATGTTGTACTACCTGTCTCAGTATTTTAACCTGGTGTCGTCTGTCCTGTTCTACCTCAGCGCCGCTGTCAACCCTCTGCTGTACAACCTGATGTCCTCTAGATACAAACACGCTGTACGCAGCCTCATACACACACACTCTCAAACACACTCTCATACGCACTCTCACACGCACTCTCGTCGCCTTCGCCCGCTCACGACTCAGCACTCCACCACCACCTTGTGAGAGTAAACACACACACATGGATGCACACACTGCATACACACACACAGAAGTGCACACAAACATATTGTATTTATTACTATTATTAAAGTAAAATTTAAGCAAAGTAACTATGGGAAGGATATTTGGGTACTCTCCACCCCTGTGCACGCACACACACACGCACACACACGCACACACACACACACACGCGCACACACACACACACACACACATGGAACAGGGCTATCATTTTGATTCATGTAGTTTCATATGGGCTGATGTGATGTGACCTGTATCACATTATATGTCTGATGTGCCAGAAACGGATATAAATGGTTCCATTAGACGCTCAGATGTGCTTTTCCTTGAAAGGTGACGGGTTTTTATTTAAGCCCTCACCCTCGATTGTGGCATAAAACACGATCACATCCTGTGTGTTGGTAAAGCTGAGTGATATTTTGATGTATAATCTACTGTAGGGTGTCTAGTTATCTGTACTTCCAGCTATAACTGATGCTACTGTACCTTTTGTAAAATGTGATTGCTAGAAATGTGTTTAGAGCGTTTTGTTTTTATGTTTTGTTGCTATATGACATCAGTATTTCCCTTGGGATCAGTATTGCAGCTCTTCATAGTATTGTTTCATAAGATATAGATAGAATAGGATTATATGCTCTGTACTATAAGCTATTACCACACATTATATGATCTACTACTGCCTGCTTGTCTGCCTGTCTGTCTGTCTGTCTGTCTGTCTGTCTGTCTGTCTGTCTGTCTGTCTGTCATTTACAATGCTCACATATATAAAATATTTAAAAGCATGCTTTTCATCTCTGCTCTTCTTTTGACTCCTACTGTATGTGCTTGGGTCGATTTCCAACCGCTCTAATCACGTTAAGGCAAGTCCAGGCAGCGCTCGTTGCTCTTTGTGCTATTTCTGCTCCTATTCTATTGATTGATGGATTGATTTGGTGTGGTGCCATATTGAAAGCTCTGCAGATCATCTGAACTTGAAAACAATCACAATGAAAACAATGAATATCACTTTTTTAAAGCAAACTTAATATGTAAATACTGCCACAAACAGCGGTGTCAGGGTTGGAGACCATAATGGCACTGGGAGAATAGAGGTCGCTTATCCAGCTATAAATTACCTGGTTTGAGAACTATACATTCACTATTAAATTTTGGTCTTGGTGATACCAAAACCAAGTGAACTAAAGGCTAATAACTCACACCTATAAAAATCTATCTTTGCAAATATTAGAAGAGACTGAGCACACATATGTTCTGTCCCATGGTTGTGTGTGCACCTCCTAGCATCTACAAACTGGTCTATTCATCCCATTCTGCTCATGCCATCAAAATGTCGTCCACCACTTTGGGTTTTCAAACACCAATATTTTTTATTATACACTAAACAGAATTAAATGTACAGTAGACAAAGAAAATGAATTAAAAACATCTTAATTATGAAACATATTTGTCATACTGTATTTTGTACCATGGTGTCAACTTGACCTCATCTGCCTCAACATTAATAGTATTCATAGTTATTAATTGACATATGATGCAGTCATATGAGTACCAGGTTTCGTGCCAATCAGACTAATGCTATCGGAGGTATATGTGTAACGGGGGTCTATCTTCTCTGACTATACTTATATCATTGATAGTGGTGGAAGCCTGTCTCTGCGCTGTGTTTGATGATGGTGGTGGACTAATGCGGCTGACAGTTGACTCCAACGAAGAGACACAGACAGCTCCGATGTCGATTCAATAATGAGTTGTTTATTGTTACAAGCGCTTTGGGATCTGGGGGATACAAGCCCGGTCTCAGTAAAACTATTCAGTATGAAATTAAATCATAATCAAAGGAAACGTACAATACTAATGAATGATTTCTGTATAGCCAAGCTCAATAACCATTAACTGACAAATGATAGGGCCAACAGTCTAACCACGAAGACTCTACTGAAACAGATGGATCATTACACATAGATAATCACTCATGTCAATATAATTATAGTTAGTACAGTAATATAGTCTCTCTCAGGCTACACAGTACATTAATATTTACAGGTTTTCATTTAACAGTCACACACTCACCTGAGGGATACAAACCCAGTCTGACTTGTTCCCCCGGTGATGGGCTTTATAGCTGCATTGTTACCTTGGATACTGTGTAGCCTAGTATTAAATATGAAATATAAAATAACAGCATAAAAATATGAAAATAACACAAATATGTACACCTTACAACTATCAAATAAAGGGAAAATTACTGACAAAATTAAATTCTATACTACAAGAATTTGCTATTAGACACAGTAACCATTTGAATCTCTCCCCCACTAAATTCAAGCATCATATAAAAATAATACAATTATTGCATTGCATAAAAATTCCTATTAAACAAACAAAAAATAAGTTTGTTTTGTACATGAAACCTCAAGGAGAGGTTTGAGGCCAATTACTTGTCAAGATACTCTTAAACAAATAGAGGAGTAAACTGGCCAGGTAACTCTACTCGACATTGATGTTCGCGTATACACATTTCTACATCCTCAAATGCATCTTTGATAATATCAAAACACACATAGTGTTAGTGGAAAGAAAGACTCAATGCCCATGTTGAGGCCACTCATAAATATATCAACTGCCTTTACCATGCTACCAGCTCTGGTGTGAAAACCACTTGATTCAACTTGGGCCTCAGAGCCTATAGGGTTTGGGCATGTTTGAGGGTCAACAGGTTCTGGTGCTATACAGTAGCTCTAAGAGTTGGAGAATTATTTTCTTTATCGGCTTGGCTGGGCTCATAAGATTTTGGGTTCTTGTGCGAGATTCCACATTTCCTGGTTGCAGAATATTATTTGGAGGTGCATGGTACCGCTACTTGGCTCAGTCATGCACCTAGACCATACTGTAGGTGGAAGAATCAACTGACAAAATGAAATTCTTGTTGAACTCTGGGAATTCTGGGTTCTCTTGGACACCACAGTGTCCAATGAAGTGACTGTAGTAGTTGAACATGCCCAGAACTGATTTCAGTTTCCGAGGAGAGGGAGTACATCCATCCTTCATCATGATGATAGTAGTGATAGAGATAGTATGGCCCGGGAACTTGAGCTTCCGTCTCAAAAGGTGACATTTCTTTGGAGCAAGTTTGAGGCTATGGTTCTGCAGGTGACTGAACATCATCTCAAGTCTCTCAAGGGCTAGCTCCTCAGATGGTGCAAAGATGAGGAGGTCATCGAGGTAGCAAAAGAGACTGGTGTAGTTCTGGTCACCCAAGATGGATGTCATGAGCCTTTTGAAGGAGCCTGGACTGTTGCAGAGGCCTTGTGGCAGTCTATTATACTCAGGCCAACAGGCATTGGGCACGCGGTGAACCTTTTGTCATCTTCATGGAGGGGGACATTATAGAAACCAGAGGTCAGATCTATGGAGCTAAAGAAGGCATTACCTCCAAGAGCAGTTAGAGCATCAGACTGGCGAGGCAGAGGGAAAACATCCTTGAAGATACATCTGTTTAGCTCCCTAAAATCAATGCACACTCGAAGGTCTCCATTCTTCTTCCAGACTTCCATACCCTTTTCCTCCATCTCGTCGAGGACCACCTTGAGCTTGTGGTAGTCTGCTGGAGAGACTCTTCTGTAGGGGAGACGGAAGAGCCGCTCATCCTTGAAATGGATACGATGAACAAATTCCTTTGCTTCTCCACAATCAAGCTTACAGTATTTCTGGAAAACAATCCATTGTACTTGGTTACCAGAGTCCTGACCTTCTTGTGAGGAATTGACAAGTCTTTCTTGTCTCTATCATTTACCATCTCACATCAGTTAGAGAAAACAAAAACAAGTGTTTCAGCCCTAGGGCCTGAAACACAGGTATTACTTCTAGGTAACCACATTTGGAGTTCCTGGGTCACTTCCTGAGTTCCTAGAAGCTGTCAGCTATTATTATCAGCAAACAACTGTATTGGCTGGTGAATACCCTGAAATCTTGAAATGTTGAGTTTATTGTGTTAGGACATATTTTTACGATAATATTTATCATTGCATCCTGTGGTTAAGCACCTTAAGGTTATTCAAATTCAACTGATTTGTTAACATTAATTACATTTTAGGCTTATAGAATTGGCTTCAATTCTATATTTCAAATGTAAAATGTCATTGTAATTTCTTATGATTGATATTTTATTTTAAGTATGCAGATTGATTATTTCAACATAATTTAAAATGATTGCTAGAAATGTTCTGTCTTCATTTCATGAAAATGTATGTTTTCCTAGCTGCAGATTTTTGACAGAGGACATGCGGGATATTATTTTTTTCTCGCTGAAAGCTGGGGCGGGAGGGAATAATAGAGATATAAGCTGCCAAGACAACACCGCTATACAGTGGTAAATCAGATGTGGTTAACTGTACCAATGCCATTCAGAAATCCTTAAGTTATCAATCATAAAAAAATACTCAAATTGACTTTTAATATATTTCTGTGATTAACTAAACTTTGTAGCACCTGTTGTAATGCAGCAAATCCCTCAGGTGCCCCAAGCAGGTTACATTGGACTAATCAGTGCTGTTTTACCTAAACACAACCGCCCAAGTCTAATTTCTTGACGAAGCTGACAGATCCAACCAGCTACAATATATAATATTTAGACCTTAACACTTGAACAGTTTCCCTCCAAAATCATCCAATGGAAGAAAAGTGACACCTTCTCACATGGGCTCTGTTTCCAATACACGTTGGCTTGCTAAAAAGATACTACGGTTTTCTCCCATAACAATTGTCAATGTGACCCAACAGGTTTTCCCACCGGTCGTGTTGTTTGTGGAGAGAATAGCATACAGCAGCAGAAAGTTATCTTGACTCTCATTTGTCCTCATGCTTCAGTAAGAAGAAAGGTATGTAACCATTTGCTTAAATAAATCAGTTATTCTAAGATGTATGTAAATCTTCTTCTTTTTCCCCCTTTTTTTTAAATCCCTCCATCTTTGGAGCTAAGTTATTATTGTGTGTCTGCATTGTGAAGTGAAGCCAGTAATCCCAGCAAAATCCAAGAAGAGATCTCATATTTATGTCTCCTGGACACAAATTAGCTCTTTTTAACATTATGAGACTAAAGACATTTCTCCTATTTCTCAAATTCAACTCAAGAGGAGAAACAACCACATATCAGCTGATTGTTATCTCACTCTGATCACAACAACAGATCTCCAGATGATCTTTAATAAGTGTCATTCTCCGGAATATGAAACCATCAGAGGAAGATCTCAAAGAAAACTCAGTACTGCTGCATTTTCCTATTGAAGCCAGCAGCCATATAGTAGGAGCTGATTACCATTATACTGTATATGTCACACGTTAACATCTTGACATTGGTCTCATGAAGTCTCAGGAATCCTCTCCCCCTCTGTGTTGTCTCCTCGTTGCTCCTAATGGGTTTTAGGAGAAACATTTCAGCTGAAGGTGATCACAGAATGAGACTAAAGGAGTTGAAGAAAAGACGACTGAGCAAAATATTTTACCCTCAGGGCTGTGACTTTCTGTTGATAGAGTTTGAGTTTCTGTAGGTGGTCTGTTCAGCCATGGTGGCTATTGCTGCTCATGCTAACTACCCAGTTCTACTGTTACTGCTGCTGGAAACGAAACACAAAGTGTTTTCTTCTTGTTTTGTTTTTAAACTAAAATTATTGTAATTGTCCTGGGATGGTATTTTTTTAAACGGATATTGATTCCAGATTATTTTAAAAGGCTTATTGAATATGTATTACAAAAATAAAGCAATGACGTTTGTGATCTGATTATTGATTTTGCAGTGGTACCAGATACACGTCAGATTACTTCCATTGTTAATGCAAAGTTTTAAATAATATAAAATATTAACTAATAATATAATGAATCAATATATAATTTAGAAAAAAGATTAATCAGTGCCTGATTTTTTTTTTGCTTAAAAGTTTCCATTTTCTAACCAATAATCCAGAGGTAACTTTTCTACTGTATCATCAACCCACATCACATTCTGGTGTAATCCACCCAACACTCATTCATCCTGATGTTTTAATCTATTATAGTTGTTTCTCAAAAGTGATCAGAATCCATGGAAGAAAAGTAAGTGCTGTCATGATGGCATCTCAACCTGGTGAGTTTCAGTACATAAATTATCATCTTAAATGATACATCATGCCAACTCATAATTCTGTAATGACACAGATATCCTGTTTCATTGGCAGATTCAGAGGCCAAAGACTTGAGGGTTGTGCTGCTGGGGTCGAGAGGAGCAGGGAAGAGTTTGTCGGGAAACACCATCCTGGGACGAGGGGAGTTTGGTTTAGGGAGAACGGCTCAGTGTGACAGTAGACAGGGAGAAGTAGTAGGGAGGCAGGTCACTGTGGTCGACACGCCAGGATGGTGGAAGAGCGCCACTATAGATGAAACCTCTGAGCTCGTTAAGCAAGAGCTTGTCTGCTGTGCATCTCTTTGCCCCCCGGGACCTCATGCTTTCGTCTTAGTGGTTCGGAAGGACGTTTCTTTCCTGACCGAATACAAGACATCGATAAAGGAGCACATGGGGCTCCTCGGTGAGAGAGTCTGGAGTCACACTGTAGTGCTGTTCACCTGCAGGGACCAGCTGGGAGACAGTACCACAGAGGAGCTGATGGAGAGGGAAGGGGAGGCCCTCCAGTGGCTTGTTGGGAAATGTGGAAACAGGTGTCACGTCTTCAACAACCAGCACAGAGTGGATGGTGCTCAGGTCACACAGCTGCTGGAGAAGATAGAGGAGATGGTGGCTGCAAATGGAGGAAGATATTATGAAGTAAACGCAAAACTCATACAGCACGTGGAGGAAATGAGGACAGCAGAGAACGACAGAGCAGAGCAGAGAATGTTGAACGTGCAGGCAGAGAGGCGAGGATTGAGATCGACAATGGGTGAGTAGATTTTCTGCTGCTTTTATCAAACAATACAAAGCTTTAGATCATCAGCAGGCTGGTTGGTCATGTAGCAGATTGACCAGTAGCCAAAGGTTTGCTGGTTCAGTGTCTACTATTGCTTAAGCTCCCCTGAGCAAGGCATTAAGTAATCTATGACCTTAATTGGCCTCTGTTGGCGATCAATAGGCATTGCAACACTGACAACACTGATCTCTGGAATGTCTAGTGAAGAGGTAGTGTGTGTGTGTGTGTGTGTGTGTGTGTGTGTGTGTGTGTGTGTGCGTGTGCGTGTGTGTGTGCGTGTGCGTGTGCGTGTGTATATGCATCTATATAGACATGCAAATCAATGCATGGTTGTTGTATATAGGAATTATATATATATTGTACATACCGGAAAGAGTTTATGGATGGTGAGAAAGGGGCAGGATTAAATGAGTGCAAACTGCTTCCTACTGCCTTTCAAACATGTAACATTCACTTGATGTTGTTCAGGTGAGCTATTTTTGCTCACTGTTTTGTTTTTGTGCTGTATTATTCTACTGTATTACAAAAACAAAACATCATCATCATCAAAAAGCAAAATACCAGAATAATAACACTGGTTTTTTATTTGCTTTGTGGCTTGAGAACAAATCTTTTTAGCATTCTTAGCTGAAATATCTTGTCGCTTGCTCATTGCAACGTCCTCCATCACTGAACAGTTGAAAATGCCAGTAGGTGTGGAGGCGGAGACTGGGAGTATCTTGAAACTCCAATGGGCCAAAAGGGGCCGGGAGGTTTTGAAAGCCAGAAGTCTCAGCACCTGGCAAAGTAATCATTGGTACTGAACAACCATATCAACCCCTCACAGATTAATTATGGTCATTCTGTGACAGTAGAAATCTTTCTCATTGCTACTTTAAACCCTGTGTATACGTGCACCAACCTGACACTAGCTAAATATATTACAATCAAACGCGACACACATTATCCCCTTGTGTTTGGGTCTGTTCTTGCATATAGTTATTACACATCACCTTCAACCTTTTGTTCCTCCCTCAGGGGGCTCCTCCCGTCTCTCAAAGCTGAGGATTGTCCTGCTAGGACACAGGACAGCAGGCAAGAGCACCGCAGGAAACACCATCCTGGGCAAGGAGGACTTTAAGTTAGGGAGAACTACTCAATGTTTGGTGAGACAAAGACAAGTAGCTGGCAGGCAGGTCACCGTGGTCGACACTCCAGGATGGTGGGCGAATGCCTCAGCGGAAGACACCAGTAAGCTTGTCAAACAGGAGATTGTCTCTAGTGTGTCTCTGTGTCCCCCGGGGCCCCACGTGCTGCTGCTGGTACTGAGAGCCGATATCGCTTTTCCAAATCAGTTTGCAGGAGCGATACTGGAACACCTGAGTCTCATCCACCGGAGAGCGTGGGGTCACACTATCGCGGTGTTCACCAGAGGAGACTATCTGGGAGACAGAACCGTAGAGCAGTACATTGAGAGTGAAGGGGAGGCCCTGCAGTGGTTGGTTGAGAATTGTGGGAACAGGTATCACGTCTTCAACAACAAGGACAGGGGTGACGGCGCTCAGGTCACGGAGCTGCTGCAGAAGGTAGAGGAGATGGTGGCTGCAAATGGAGGGAGACATTATGAAATAGGTAGAGAGATATCAGGAATGGTAAATGTGAGGTGGAGAAGAGAGAAGGAAAGAACGACATGGAGAAAGGCTGTGATGAAGAAATGCAGTAGGACGCCTCCTACTCAAGTAGAAGGTTTGTTTCAGTGGGCTGAAGATATCCTCTGTGGTATCACATTATATCATTATAAATGATTAGATCATTTTATTTCATTTGATTTACTGTGAATCTTGTGGAGAAAAACAAATCTGGTTGAAACAGCTACAGCTCAGACGCGCAAAAACTCATACAGTATTTGTCAAAACCTTAAAACAATGGCACATTTGCATTGGAGATGTCAACATGTCTGATGTTATGAACTTATTTCTCTCTTGTCTATGTTTCTCACTGTTTGTCTCTCTCTCTCTCTCTCCCTCTCTCGCGCGCGCGCACACACACACACACACACACACACACTCTCTCTCTCTCTCTCTCTCTCTCTCTCTCTCTCTCTTTTTCTCTCTCTCTCTCTCTCTCCCCCCCTCCCCCCAT
>CABFOS010039338.1:0-11299 GCA_900660315.1 Diretmoides pauciradiatus
GTCGATGACTTTCCTCTGCGTGCGCGCACACACACACACACACACACACACACACACACACACACACACACACACACACACACAAAGATCATGCCTCTGTGTGTTAATCCCTCTGTGCCTGGTGGTTTTATGCCATGGAGGTTAATTAGAGACAATCAGAGGGAGCCAGTGTTCTGCTACAGTGCAAACTCCACTAACTGGTTAGCATTGAACTCTTCTCTTTGTCACACACAGCTTCTCTTCGCTGCTGCTTATCTGTACCTGTATGGGAGCTTTTATAGCATGAAGACCGAGAACAAGGCGCTTCAGTCAAAGCAGCGTAAATAAAGGTTCAAAATATCCCCGGGCCCTCTCCTGCCATTGAATGATGGCAGGATGTGTCGTTCCCATCGTAAGGGCTGTCCCCATCCCTCCAGCTATTTCATGGAAATATGTTAATTTCACATTCCAATTAAGAGGAAGTCACTCAAAGGAGGTGAGACGAGGTTCCACTAGAAATAATTGGAAATATTGAGCTTTTCAGTGTTGCACACGATTGAAGGGCGACGTAGTTAGAATGTGTTCAAGTAAATTAATTTAATTAATTTCCAGCAGAGTAAACATTAAAGCATAAGGTTGAGTTACTAAGGGAGGATGTTCCATTTGACAGTGGATTATTATAGTAATTGTCCCAGGATTCAATATGAATCCTCTAAATATTCTCAACGGTATGAATGATTGTGCAGCATTTTGCTCAGAAAGGACGTTAAAGGAGCAGGAACCAGCCGATGATAGGCCTCATATCTGACAGCACTTTATGGCCCTTTTAAGGGCTTATGGTGTGTGTGAGTGTGTGTGTGTGTGTGTGTGTGTTAGGGGGGCAGTGGTGTTGGGCAGGTTACCAGCTGGATCCCAGACATTTTAGTATACTATTAGGTGCGTGTATTTGTGTGTGTGCGGTCAGTCATGCAATGCCGCGGGTCATCAATAATATATCAGCTCTACTCTCATGCATTTTACACTTGGTTTCACCTGATTTACTCATCTGGCTGCTCACTCACAGGGGGATGACGTTATCATTAAAACCCACTCCCCTCTTCTTCTCCTTGCTCATCAAATTCACCTTTAGAGGGAAAACAGGAATATTTGACTTTAAATCGTCTATGAATAGATGAATATCATAGCATAGTATCCAGTGCACTTATATGTGCAAAGCAAAACAAGAGTATTAGATGTTGAATGGAAGAGCATTTCCATGTCTGCCTTACTGTATTCAGCATGTTATTTGTGTTCATATAAATACCATCTAAATGTATGAGAATTCAATTACATTCCAATTTTTCAAATATATCAATCTATGTATGGTGGCTATTGCTATTCAGGTTCCAAATGACAGCCAGTACCCCATGGGGCGTTAGTGATGAATGAATGAACAGTTTTATTTCAAACAATTAAAAGAAAGAAAATAAAAAGTATATAAAAATACAAAGATCAGTTCGAAAAGGAGCAGGAAGAAGTTTAAACTTATAGAAGGGGTAGGAATCTACACACATACACACATATATATATACACACTTATATATATATATAAGTGTATAAGCTCATCCACTATGAGCACGGCATCATCGGCAGCGAGATTTCTCCTTGGGATATCCATTAAGGGAAGATATTATTTCATCCATCTTTTCCAGAAAAGATCTACTAGCTATTGGATTTGCTTCCATCTTTTCCAGGGATACAAGTTTGCAAAGAGTCCGAGTGGCATGATTTGTTTTCCCTCAAGCTGAAGCAAATGGTTTGGTGTGAGGGCTTCCAAGTCATTAGGATCACCAGTTGCAATTGGACGGTCATTGAGAATCACTTCCACTTCGCATAATGCTGTCTGTAAGCATTCATCATTAAATGCTTGCTGTTTCATGACCGAGGTAAGTATGACGTATCAAGCGTTCCCACACACCTCCATGATGGGAACCGGTCCGGGGATTGAAGATCCCCTTCATTCCATCCTGAAGCAGGGGGCTCCTTGTGGGGGCTTGTTGTGGTTCAACTCTTACAGCTTCTCACGCTCTGAGCTGATGGAGTTTGTGCCATTGTCTGACCTCATCTCATGAACTTGACCTGTTCTACAGATAAATCTGCGAATGGCATTAATGCAAGAGTCAGTATCCAAAGATGACGCCATTTCCAGATGTAATGGCATGACTGGTAAAAACATGTAAATATCACGCCATACCTTTTCACATAACTACATCCACACACTTCACTTTGCTTGGTCCAAAGTAACCTGTACCAGCATGGCTGGTCTGGTGTAACACGACTCTTGGGCATATCAGCCATCTTTTGCTCTCCTGCTTTGGCTCTTTGCCGATGACAAAACATACTTTCATTGATGACTTTTCTTGCAGCTGTGTTGGCATGTAGGATCTGATACTTCAGCGTCAGCCAAGAGAGCATATGACACCTTCCTCCGTGACCAGTTCACTCATGAATGTCTCTCAAAATGAGCTTGGCAATGTGACTCTTTTAGGATGACTGGATGCAGGAGTTCCTGTGGCATTGCTGACTTACTTCTCCTTCCTCCAACTCTTAACAATCCATTTTCCAAGACTGGATCGAGCCGGAGGGTGGTGCTGCTTCTCTTGACATGAGAGTTTCCCTTTTTTTCAAAACAATATTTTCTTCTGGGAAGCATTGACTTCGACTGTAACTGATCATTACCTTCTCAGCTTGTGCCATGTCATCAAGTAAAAGCCTTTGGACCCCCAGTGTTCTTTTGAACTTGTTCATTTGCTGTTCCACCGTTTCTTTGCTCTCGCTGTAGCTTTTTGGTAAAGTCTTTTCTTTTGTTCCCCAGTTGCTGTAGGGTTGGTCTGACCTTCAGGATCCATGCTGTGCTCTTTTTAAATCATTCCATTTTGAGAAGTGTTCCAACAACTGACTTGTTGGAGCCTTTTCTTCCTTCACTGCAACGTGATTGACCACTATTTCCTTTCTGACCTCTGAGCAGACACAGACAACGCTCATAGGGAAACTCTGGCCAAAGACCTTCATCCATCCTGAGAAATTCTAGGCCATGAATCCACCGCATAGATTCCATGAATGCTTCTGCAGTCGTGCCCCGTGAGGAATCATCAGCTGGATTTTGTTTGGAGTTCACGTACCTCCACTGGTGGGTTGATGACAATTCCCTGATTAGAGAGACTTGATTTGCCCCAAACGTATGGAACCTTTTAGCTGTGTTGGAAATGTAGTGAAGGACAGATGTGCTAACAGTCCAGAAGATTCTTCCAGCACAATCTGAAGTTCTATTGACTTAAATCTTGGGATGGTCATTTGTTTGAGTGGGGAGACTCTCGCTTTGCCCATGATGTTCACTTGGTGCACGTAAGTGACAACACTTTGCAGACTTGATCTTACCAAATCCATTTGACTGTATACATCGGTCAACACAGAAACCCGTCAGTTGGTTCAGGTCTGCAAGCCATCTTTTCCACTGTAGAGCAAATACCTCTGGTACCTTTTTATCCCAGCATGCAGTTGGATTAACACAGCTCTTGAAGTATGTTCTTTGCAGTCAAGATAAAAGGAGCAAGGGAGGATCATATACAGAGCAGACTACTGAAAGAATACCTCTTCTGGTGATTGGCTTTGTGGCTGTTCTGAATGAGAGTGTGTCAGTCTTTACATCTCAATGGTCTCCCAGTGCCTTTTCCCTCTGTCCAGCTCTAACTCTTTCACCTCTTTGGCCATTTCGTCTGCAGGTAGTGAGGCTAGGACAACCCGACTGTTGCTTACCCACTTACTCAATCTGAATCCTCCTTTTAAGCATACATCTCTGAGGTGTTTGACTACAGTTATGACTTCCCTTTCAGTGGGAACTGATCTAAACAATCGGCCATGTAAAAGTTTCCCCTGATGGTATTGAGAGCATTTACAGTACATCATAGTGGCGCAGGTTATCCTCTAGCACAACTAGGCAATGAGACGGCACCAAACAGGTGAATGGTCATTCGGTATTCTAGTGGTTTGCTTACATCTCCATCAGGCCACCAAAAAAACCCCGGAGGAAGTCAACATTTTCAGGTGAGCAGCAGAGTGTTTGATAAATCAGCTTTGTTCACACAAGCTGCACAGTCAAAACCACACGGATGCTCTCCTGTTTTTCATGGCCTAAGAGCTGGGTTATAACAGTGATAAACACCATGATGTGGTACAGTATATACCATGTCCATCATCGCTTTGCAGCTATGCCTCAAAAAACACCTGATCTTTTTTAAACGTCCTGACAAGGTTAAGGGGACGTTGTTCTGCAATGTGAGGGTTCTGCATCTTCACATCATACTGTAGTAGTGTCCATTTTTCAGTGTAGCAGAGTCAGAGACTCTCTTGAGAAATTGTTTATCTTCAACAGATAGCTTACGTTTTTCATTGCGGTAAATCTTGGTTATATCATTGAACAAGCAGTTCTTCAACGTTGGCAATTGAGATTCTGTTTGCTTTTTTCATCCATGCAGGGGCTGCTGTTGAGTGGTCCATTTTTACCCATCCAAGTTGTGTCTTTACTGCGTGATGCCTGTTTCCTTCACTATTCACAACGTTCCAGGGTTCCAAAGCCTTTGGACAATTCAGTCCAATCCTACTTCCTTATCAGCAGTAGTCAGCTGAACACTGATATACAGCCATTCCGTAATATCGTCCTGTGTGGGGATGTTTTCCTTTGTCACAGGGATCTCTGAGTGAGTGTACACTTCTGGGAGCTTCATGTGTTATCTTGAAGACTGCACACTTCTAGGCCAGTTACTTTATAGCTGCTCATAGGTTTCTCCCGCTGAATTCCTGTTCTCTGTCCCTGGATGTTGAGCTCATTCATCAACTCCTCGGTACAGAATGTTGCAGTACTAGGGTCCAGAAAAGCAAAGGTTTGGACAACCTTGTTCCCTTTAGCATACTTAATATGTGCAGCACAATCTTTACCGACCTCAGTCTGTTGACCGATCATGGAAACGAGAGCGCTGCTCAGTTTTTCTTTGGGCGCCTCAACAGCAGATTTCTCCTCCTTGTGAGGGCCGATATCCTCCCAGCTCTTCATGTGCAGTAGATTAGGGTGTTTCTTCGGACACATGGTGCATGTGAGGCGTTTTTTTGCATTCTCTGCTCATGTGCCCCAATATTAAACATTCAAAACATGCACCTTTGGACTACAGAAAACCCACCTTTTCTTAGTGTGGTTTTACTTTAAATGTTCTACACAACTCCAATGTGTGGTCTCCTAAACAGAATACACATGGGCTTTAAAAAACCATTTTGTTGGCAGGTCTTTCACTTTTGTCTTTCACAGGATCCTCTGATCAACACCTGTTTCTGTTGTTTCATGACACTGGATATAAATTAAGTAGAAATATACAAGGAGACAGCCGACGTCAGCAATCTCATCAAACGCAGTACTGTAGTTTTGCTTTTACTGTAGGCTAACTTATTCTATCAATAAATAATATGATTAGGGTTATGTTTTGTGTGACTCAGCGTTCAGTAATCATCTGGCCGGAACGAGGTTAATAAAATCTGAGGTTCTTAAAGATGAGGCAGAAGCATTTCGTCATCTCTTCGGTCTTGTTGTTGGTAGCAACTTGTTTGATCATATGAGCTGTTTTGAGCTGTTTTTTGTTAATGTTTAAAATGTTTTTTTGTTCATATGTGGTGGACACTTAATCTAATGCTCAAGTTTTCTACTTTTCCACTTTCCAACAACTTTCCAGAGGCTTTAAACTGATACCCATGAAAATCCGAAGAGTAACTAATGAGGAACCGGTTGAAGTCACAATAGGCTGATGGGAATCTGTTCATGGTTGGGGGATATGGAGAAATAAAATAGATTAAAAGAATAACAAAGAAAAAAATAGATGATGGATAAAATAGAGGAGAAAAGCAATGGAGGTGGAGGAGACGGATGGATAGAGGAGGGATGGGTAGGCCTGTTCATGTGTAGCTACATTCATCTCTGTCTGTCTGCTGGTCAATATTGTATGTGTGTTGACGATTGGATGTCAGTGTAATGATTGATACAGCAATAACCTGTTTACCCACATGGTTTAAAGCAGTGGTATTCTCTGTCATATTGAATAAGCAGCACAAATTCACTCCTCTGCAATAGCACAAAGTCCCCAGAGTTAAAACCAAACAGGGCGAAGCAGCGTTCAGTTATTATGCTTCACATAGTTGGAACAAACTCCCAGAAGGAATCAGCCTCAACCCGGACTATTTTTAAAATAGGTTAAAGACTCCTACTGAATGTTCACTGCTGCCTCTGAGTCAACTCAGACATGTCTTTGCATACTGGAAACTGTGATTTCTAAGTGGCTGCAAAGAATGGATGTGATGCTTTAAACAATTAAACAATGGTGAAGCTAAATCTGATCAGATCAGATCTGATTCAGACAATTTAACATTTATTATTTTACTACACTGCGACTTTAATGTTAATCTTATGCTCTGTATCCTTTTATTTTATGTTATTTTATTTTCATGTATTCCTGCACCTTCTTTTATATTTCTGTTTGTTTTTAGGGTTAACACAGATAGGCGGACAATCGCTCACACTCATATTACATTACAGTCATTTAGCAGACGCTTTTATCCGAAGCGACTTACAGGAAGTTCATTCAACGTACTGTAGGGGGTCAAGAGAACTACTTGTCACCAGAAATCCTAAGAGCATCTTCTTTCTAAACAAACATCTAAGAGCAGAACTAATGCTAAAGTGGAAGTGCAGAAACAAAAACAGTAACTGCTAAGAGGAAGAGTCAGGGTAGTACTTCATATTCATATTCACACCTATGGGCAATTTAGATTTTAAAATCCATCTGACCTGCATGTCTTTGGTGTGGGAGGAAATAGGAGCCCCCGGAGGAAACAACCACCACACAGAAAGAGCCAGTAATTGAACCCAGGCTGCTGTGAGGCAGCAGTGCTACCCTATGAACCACCGTGCCGTCCGAATCCCCCAGTGTGTCCCTCAGGTTACGTGGGAATGATCCAGGGCAGCCGGTTGCTGATTTAGTGGTGGCCTCTGTGCTCTGCGTGACCCGTGAACCCCGGGCCTCACCCCTCGGCACAGTCACTCCAACCTTCCTCTGCTGTCACCGCTCACCTCAGGGCCAGCGTTGCCCTCTGCTCTCGAGTGGTCTGCTTATCGGCCAGCGCTACTGCCCAAGACATTCACACAGCACCACTGAGGCACACAGAGGGAGAGAGAGCTCAGAATATAAATGTAGATTAGATTTTGTGAAGCTGCTTCCAGAGTGCCATGGGAACCATCCATCATCTCATTTTTAGTTTGATTGTGACATGTGAAGTTTTCTCCCATATTGAATGACTTTTACTGCAAAGCTTTCCATGACTTTGGTAGCGTACATTGGTTGCAAATGCAAAGTTGATTGTTAGTGTGTTGGAGTTTTGATTAAAAATGCTTGACTACAGGATGATAATTATTATTATCCTCATTATCATCCTTGGTTAGGGAGATTCATTTCATACCAATTCATATGCAGATATGCAGACTTTACTAACCTTTGCATGTTTTGCATGTCTGTGTTAGTAAGAGTGGTAAATCAGATGCACTGTGCACTTGAATACAACTAGAAACTCTCCAGCAGTAATAGACCAAAACTCAAACTAATTTCAAACAAATCCAAGTGTTTTTAATGCTCACTAAACAGAGGGCAGCACCGTCTTTATTAAACAGACCATCGTCAGAATAAACACTATGCACAGTATATTGATATTGATTTGCATTACCAGAATGGTCATCAGACGTAGACTCTTTAATAATGCAGTATAACACTGTTGGCTGGAAGTCACAGCCAGAGTAGTCTAAAGCTACACAGGTTTCAGCCGGGGGATTGTACAAGGCAATAACCTCTAAGAATACGTGATGAAGATCCTCCCTCATACACCAGTGTCACATGAAACATTAGTCTTCTGTATATGATCAGCAGAAGCTGGCTAAACACATGATAAGTGTCCATTAGCAAATTATAATGTGCTGAATTAACTGTTCCACTTTCCTCTTTGTCCATGTTGCTCAATGAGCCGCTGAGCATCAATGCTTCTTTTAGTTGCTTTTTTATTATGTTCAAACGTACAATACAGTCTGTCGATAGTTAATATCTTCTGACTCTGTGTCTGGCAGACAGTGAAATATGACTTCTGAATCCCAAAAGGAAAAAAGACCCCTGGTGCAGAAAACAACTTGGCGAGTTGCAGTGTGTCACAAATGTTCATAGTGGGGTTCTTAATGTTTTATGGGACTATTATTTTACAAGCACAGTGCATTTATAGACGTTAATGTAAATTTTACCAAAATTTCCAACAGAGTGGGAAGCTGTGCCAAGTCACCTTCCATTATACTTCCATACTGTTTTACAGGATGTGGCCGTTAACAAAGATCTACTGCTGGCAAGCGATGGACAGACATAAATTATACTTCTACTTCCCAGTGCACTGCTACAGTATACTGACTTTCTACGTTCTTTCACTATTTCCTACTCAGGCTAGTTAATGTTCTGTAGGATTTCTCCTATTGCACTGGGTTAGGACACGTTACTTGATTGATTAAAGTTGCTGCAGACAATCAGTTGTAACCTCTTCATCCTCATCCTTCATCCATTCAGTCTGTGGGCTTGGCACAATACATGGCCAATTGCCAACCAGAGGGGTGTGAGTAGATACAAGGAGTAAAAGAGAGAAGTTCTATTGACAGCTCGGTAATGAGTGTTTGGGAAGGACAGAGGAATGAGGGTGCATAAGTGGACAGAAAGAGTAGAGGTGTCTAGCTAAATACTTCTCAAAGTATAGACGTGCAGGGCACTCCTGCTGAACCAGAGCTTAATGCCTGATGGGATCCACAGGTAGATCAATGCACACTCTATGAATCCAATATACTTTACTGCAGTTGGAAAGCTCTGTGTGCGTGTGCGTGCATGTGAATGTTTGTGCTTGCATTTATGAACTTATATGTGTGTGCTTGCCTGCCAAAGGAAATACATTTTTGTGCCAACTTTATAAAGAGCTGCCTAAATGAGAGCGATAGCGTTTCAGCGTGGAAGGGGGATTTTCAAAAGGATGTCTGAGGAAATGTATTAAAGAGATGTTATTATGTGAGGGGAATAAAAAACAACAACTAGTGAGTGGTGTTTCTGTCAGATAAAAGATGGAGTAGATGAGACATCCTAACCTTATCTTTGTTTTGATGAGAAGGGCAGGACATGCAAAGCGTTGAGCTGGGAATGAGCTCTGCTTGTTGAAATAGAGAGAATACCCCTGTTGTTACAGTCAGACACCTCAGTTAATGCATTTTGGAGGAAAGGCAGTTCGGTTTGCCAGGCAGCAAAGGAGGATAATCATTAGAATTCCTCCATATATTAAATGAGCATCTATCTGAACCAAGATCTGCTTGTTTCTCATTTGCATTGTAAATTAATTCAAATTCTCTGTTTGCATGAATATGCACAACATTTCCTTTTTTCAATCGAAAGAGGACAGTTTTGGCTCTGTGTTGTAGCCTATTTAAGCTCCATCTCTAGTTGTGGGAGGAAGGACCATGTGGTTGTGGCTTCTCTTTGCATGAAATGAAAACCAAATGTGAATTGGCACGGTAGAGATGCATGTAGAAGAAAAGCTGGTCTGGGCTGAGCGAGCCAGGGAATAAAGACACTTTGAAAATAATTCCCCTCTAAGACATTTCCCATATGTTGGTTATAGTGAGAAGAATGGAAGCTACCCATAAGACACAGACACAGACACAGCCACAGACACAGACACAGACACAGACATAGACACAGACACAGACACAGACACAGCCACAGACACAGACACAGAAACAGACACAGCCACAGACACAGACACAGACACAGACACAGACACAGACACAGCCACAGACACAGACACATACACAGCCACAGACACAGACACAGATACCGACACAGACACAGCCACAGACACAGACACAGACACAGACACAGACACAGACACAGACACAGACACAGACACGGACACAAACACAGACACAGACACAGACACAGACACAGACACAGACACAGACACAGACACAGACACAGCCACAGACACAGACACAGACACAGCCTGTACCCAGGCAGGCGACCTCAGGATCACGCTACTGTCACCTGCAGTGCACACGGTGGACCGACATTTCATTCATTCACTCACTCATTGTTCAGGATAAATCTTAGGGTGATGATGTATGAGCATTCCTAGCATGTTTATTGAATTGTGACATCTATTATAGGTTGGTTTTAGTGTTTTGTCAACTAATGACTGTTGACTAGTTATCATCCTCTGTGTTTGGACCTCTTTTGTTTTTGCATATATCACATGTCTGCCTTCCCTTGTCAGTGATGTGTCTGATGACTATTTTCTGAAAGTTTTAAACAGTTCTTGGTGTGTTTGGCTTTCACAACCAATGTGATACTCAAAAATATCACCCAAGGTTGGCAGATTTCCGATATTCATATGATGATGCAGCTCCTGACTGAGCTGTATTTACAGTGTGTGTAACAGTCTGTATGTGGTACAGACTTTTACTTCCACAATACGATTAGTTTCCAAAAAATGTCCATTCTTTTGATGTTTTAGTACCACACTGGGGATTGTACACAGTTTATTTACTTTCTCTATGCATCACTTGAAAGGAATTAAGTTGAATTAACACTGTATCTAGTCAAGATCATTAATAGAAATGCCAGTTAACAAGTTCAAAAGCCGTCTGAATTCAGTGCAGATATAGATTTAGCCACTTTGGGTTGTTTTCTAAATTTGTTGTACTTCATTTATGTTTAATTTCTCTGCCTCGAGTCGGTTATTCTTCAATTTTTGGCCTATATATAATGGATGCTGTGTGAGTGAGTCAGGGTGGAGTTTGGGCTAGCGGGCATTGCAGTGAGATAGAGTAAGGGAAGCAAACAGAGACAGACTGACTGAGAGTCTGAGGAAAACCCTTTTTAACTAAGCAAAATGGAGATATTCAAACCGCCGTGAAAAAGAGATGAAATAATGATCACCACTGGCTACACCTCTGACCGCCTCTGGCACAGAATGATATGGAATACAATACATTCGATTTTAAGATGTCTTTTACATCTAAATGGTTTAGAGAAGCTGAGTGAAACAGAGGAGAGGTTAACCTGTAGAGAGCTGCTCAGATCCACATTAGACCACCATGAACTGGACTCGTATGCAATGTCATTCTTACATCATGTCATTCTTGATTTCTTCTTTAAAAAATAGCTAATGGTGTTGTATCTTA
>CABFOS010039344.1:0-11212 GCA_900660315.1 Diretmoides pauciradiatus
TGCTGATTACATTTGATCTGAATGGATTGTTTTTCATCTGGAGGTTATTGCCTCCCCCTGTCCCCCATCCCCACCCCACACTCCGTCTGTGGTCTAGAACAGCTGGGCTGATAGGTGAAGCAAGGTGATTTAATGAGATTTAAAAGAGGGCAGAAATAAAAGAAAACACTGACCATGTGTACACACACACTCACACACACACACACACACACACACATTGTCTTATTGTGTATTCATATTCTTATTTCTGTGATTACTGATGTGTCTCTACCAATTACTCTGTCTGAACTCCGTCCCAGTGGAGGTTAGCCTGAGACCAATATCCAGCCAGCATGACCATAAATACACATAACCACCGTCAGTGAAGATGGCAATAAAAATACAAGACAAGTGAACCAGCATGGGAGGCAAATTCTTCTCCCACCCATCTCCACCTTACCCCTGTTTGACCTACTCATTTCTCTCTTGTTTGCTCAGTGGATGTGGAAACGCCCAGGTTATATCCCCCCACATGATTCATATATGGCCCTAATGCCTTTGTCTACCTCCTCTCTGAAATTAACCCCTTCCTGTCTCTTTGGCTACGACTGCTTTAAAGAGACACAGGCACAGCCATCCTACCCAGTTAGCCACCTCCAACACACCTTCCTTGGTTAGCCCAGAGATACTCTTCAGGCCTGGAGCTCTGTCCTCACCTATATTTCCTCATAAATCTAACTGGCGCTCCATTCCTCCCTTGTAGTGAGCTATATCTCACAGACAGTGGCATTGATCGTACTCTGGCTGAGGCAGGACTCAGGAGGCAGAGGAGATATTAAAAAACTGCAGACGCCTCTCTGCTGTATGATATTGACTGGCTCCTTTTGTATTCAGGAGGAGTAGGTGGAGGTGGAGGATAATCAGGAAAGTGTATTAAAGCTGCCTGATTCAGCCAACAAGGCACAGCAAAGACATGACATGCCCCTTCAGCCCTGAGTGTGTAACAAAATGAATAAAAGCTTTGATTCTCTCCTCGTCCTGCTGGTGCCATACAAATGTTAAAAAACTGGTGGACATTGGGATGCTCGGTGTCAGAGTGGGCACTGCTATGTTTATTAACTTTCTATTAACATGGCCAGCCACCAACAAAGCCATCTTTCAAGTTGGAAGCTGATTAGAAGATGAAAAGCCATCGATTGCAGCCCTTCGCTAGCAGACAAGGCTTTGCTCCGTGTGTTTAGATGGCTGTGTGAAGTGGGAGTGCTCAGGCGGCTCACTGGCAGGCCTCATATGAATAATAGCTCAAGGACAAGCAGCATTGATTCATCGACAGGGGAAGTAGAGCAGGTCACAGAGCCAGCTGCTGACCGTCACGCTCCCCTCTGCTTCCTCTCCTCCCTCTCTCTTCCTTCTCCTCCATGGTCTCGCTTTCTCAAGTCTCATCATTCTCTCCCCAGATTCCGCCTCTCTAATGTCATCTGTTGTGTTTACTCACTGTTCGGAGGAGTTTCCGTTCAATGTGGCTGTGTGTGTACAGCTCTCAGTGGATGTACACACACTGCAGCTGTGTTTGTGTATCACCTTGCAGGTTTGAGACAACTGAGTGACAGATAATACACATTCAAGTTCGTGGAGTACACAGATTCATGTTCCTCAGTGTCAGGCAATAAAACCATCGTTTTCTGATCTTGGTGGTTAATGTTATCTTGCTTCCTGTGTTTATCCATCAGATCTGCCACCTCCGCCCATCCCACCTCCGTCAGTGCTCAAGTCCCCTACACACCCCTCCAAGGCAGCCCTGGAGGGACGGGGAGTGATGTCTCCCAAAGCAAATGAGGGTCGCGACAAGAGAGGAGGATCAGGGGGCTATCGGCCTAGAGAGGGCTCGGACCCTAGAACCAGCTCATCTGAACGCAGAGACGCTCAGGAGAGACAGAAGACTGCTCATGGAGGGAAAGGGAATAAACATGAGGGTAGCACCGCCAGCAAGGCCCGCCAGCACCCAGGTACAGACCAGATTCAATGTTAAGCAAGGTCCGAGTATTCATACAGTAATTGATTAATTCCATGTGTAATATATTGGATTATAGGCTTTATGCGAGTTGACAATGATAGATTTTGTCTCAATGCAGCATCCGATGTAATTGTGTCTTGTGTCCCAAGGTTCAGAGGACATTTTGCCCTATAGTCGGCCACAGTTCCCCACAGTCAACAGTCCCCGGGACCCAAGCTCTTCCAGCTCCATGTCCTCCAGGGGCTCAGGGGGGCGGCGGAGAGGAGAAGGGGGTCCGGGGAGCCGCAGGAACCCTGCAGACATGGGCCTCAATACCACAGGGGCCTTCCAACCAGGAGATGAAGACCTAGAGGTACTGGAAAACAAGTAGTTTTTACTCTACGGCACTGCAGATTTGAGTTCAGCAAATATGCTCATAATTGACAGAAAGGTGAATACTAACCGAAATGTCTCTTTTTTGTTTTTTCCCCAGATGGTGGAGAGCTGAAGAATAGAAAGGAGGAACAGGAGGAACTGTCCTGAATTTTCCAAGAGTAGAGCATCATCGGTTCTCTTACGATTTTAAATATCTCAGTATTTCACCATCATGTTGGCTGACATCATACTGTACATCAATAGTGTTTCTTTACATCTGGAAAACAGACCAATTGTTTTTTTCTAACTTATCATTTTCTATGTCCATTTAAAAAAAGAAAAGAAAAAGGAACAGTGTCAGAGGATAAAAGAATGGTGCATTCAAAGCAAAATACGCAGTAGTATATTTATGTTTTTATTCCAATGCAATATGGAGTGAAATTATACTCCAGACATTGACAAGAACTTTGGAGAGCCCATACAGTCAGATGTTACTGTACTAAAATAGCTGCAAGCAGAGAGGGGTGGACTGTCTTGTAAATATACGTGTATACATGATGTCCTTTTGTTTGACTCATTGTGGTACCTCAAATTTGTCTTGTTTTATTTTGCAAATTCTAATTTTATTATGCCAGTAAATATAATTATTTTATCATTTCCATCCATGTTGTAAATTGCTATATTATTTAGCCGCCCCATGAAAGTGCCACTTTGGGATTTTTTTTTTTTTGTAATGCACTGTTATGTTTCGTGTTGTCGTCAATGTTTGTTATTTGTTTTACTTTGGTTTTAAAAGCACAATCACTAAACTTTATTTTAAACCATTCTATCTATTAACCTTTTTGTCTTACTGGAGGAAAACAGGTATGACAAAAGAGTCTAGTTAATCCTGATGATGATGATGATGACGATGATAATGATGTAGGTAAAGGGGATAGGCGGTGTTTGAAAGGAGACTCCTTGCGTTATGATTGTCTCCCTCTCCGGTTCTGATGCTAGCTCAAGTGATGGAAAAGACAGTTAATGTGAGTCATAGCTGCAATGTAAATATCTTTTCGCATTGAACATAAATCCAGCTATTGCACATTAATCCAAATGGTTACGTTGTCTACTAATGCACTTAAACGAATGTTAGATACAGGAAATAGAAGTCACTTTGCGAACCTGGAGAGGTTGTGATTGGACAAGTAGAGTCTCTTTTCTTGGAGAGAGAGAGAGAGGGGTGTGGACCCCTGTTCTAAGCAGAAAGGGTGCTGTTGTTTATTCATAGGACATCTGCAAACATTTGTTTCGTAAAGCAAAAAAAGGAAAAAGAACTAAAAAAATAAATAAAAAAAGTTCCAACTATACATGTTCCTTTGGTCCTTTGTCATGTTCCTCTTAAGTCTGAATTATTTGCCAAGCATGCAGTTTCAATTCATCATGACTTGGTATACAGTATATAAGAGTTTTAACCGTGCGTGACTAGATAAAACACCATAAACACCTGTGGAGATATTCAAATTATTCATAAAAATAGGAATGGAATATCTTGAGACAGCATTACATTTACTGACGTGTTTATCATAGCTAGAATTGAAAAACAGTATCATCATAAAGCTCAGTGTCACTGCAACAATTGCATCTTAATTTGAAATCCATTTGAGTCAGCCTCGCCTGAAATGCCACAATATACCTCGACGTCCTTACAGTACGCCCTAGCAAGGGGGAACTATCAATATCCTTGGCTCAGTGGCTAAACAGTTATTTCTGTTCTATAAGGTAGTTCTTCAAATGTATTACCCAATGCCAATCCCATTAGTGCTGTCCATTATTCACAATATCAGCATCCCATGTCATTCAATAAAGGCATTTGGAGCCATAGAGAGAAGCTAAAACCAATGGTGAAGGGATTATATCCAATTTGACAGGCCTAGATTGCTGCCAATTAGGCATAAGGAGGCTTCAATGAGGTTACATAAAAGAATGCAAGCAGTAGTTATCTATCTTCTCTCATCTTATTAGCTAGTGAGATGGCTGCTGACATGGCAAAACAAAATATCCATAAAATCTAAAGATGACACTGTCGCCAGAGAGCGACTCCAGACAGGGACGTGTCCTAATTGGAGACCAAAATACATTTGTTCCAGTTTATTACATCTAACCTGCCCAGTGCTTGTTCTCACAGAGGCAATAACCTAGCCTATGGGAGTCTTTAATGTCAACCACTCTGTCTGGCTTATTCAAACATCAGTGATGGAGAAAGAGAGATGGTTCCTTCCCTCTATACTCCCTTCTGAGCCTCAAAGAATTGGAATGGAAGCTTGTTTTCACAAGCTAATGACAAGTGCTGCCCAACTCAGATGGTGGAGTCTCAAGAGACCACTCAGTGTCCACCACTGGAATCCATCAGAGGGATGAGCAATTCTACAGTTATATCACGTGGAGAGATTTATGGAGAAGGTGGTAGATTTTTGGCAATTTACAGATATTAATAGTAGACTAGACATGGGACATTTGTGTTGTGGTGACATCAATTTTATATGTGAAGGAAAAAACAGATTTCACCCTCTAATCAAAAGCACAACGATCGTGTTATTGTATTTAGGAAAAAAATAAGCATGGCTTGTTATGTTTAGAAATCAAATTATCAGATGTTTGCTTTGTTTGACACTTATGGGAACAAACTAAAAAGGGATGGCAGTGTATTTGGGTGATGGTTTAGGCTTAGAATGATTATGGTCAATTCCCACTCCCCTCCTCTCCTCCCTCCCAGTCTTTGCTTTTGCAGCTCCCTTCCCCCCTCCGTTCCCCCAGGTGTTCTCTAATAGGCACCTTTCTAAACAAGAACAAATTTGGAACAGGGGAGAGCATCCTCTTATGCCTCCATCCATCATTTTAATGAGTGGAGGTGTGTCCAGGCCTCACAATGAGATGCAGGTGATTAAAGACATTACACAGATACACAGGCTGCCAGGGTTTTTCACCCTATAATGGCATGGATATGCAGGATATGGAGACTGGCTTTGGTTTGCTCTGGTTCTTACAGTTACTCTACCTGTTTGCTTGTGGAAATGCTCCAGGATGCTGAGGCATGTCCAGGGTATTTTGAAGCAGGGGGATGGATGGCAGATAAAAAACCTAGTGTGGTTGAGTGCATGCGTGTGTGAGTGTGTGTACATGCACATGGGTGAACACATTTAAATAAATATGTTTAGGAAGTTACCAGTATGTGTAAAATAGCACTGCTTAAGCTTTTTGTATTTATACATTTTCTTCCTGACATAATGTGTGACAAGCAGAATTTGAGATGCTTTTGTATTTTTCTATTAAATTATGCTCAAGTTTGATACCAACATATTCTTAATATATTGATGTTTCACAACAGATAAATTAAGTTAATAAATGGCAGTGATCCTCAACTTGGGGCTGGTTGTCCTGAGACAAAGAGATCAGGAATCAAGGCAACTTGTTTTAGTCACAGGCTACTTTGTAAACCACATTTTGGACTACATCAACCAATGACACATCTTTGCATGTTTTATTTAGTAAGCATGACCTTACAAAAATCACTGAGCCCAATGAAAGGAGTGTAAATAATTATTCTTTGAAGCCTTTGTTGTCAGTTATAAGAACTAAAATGCCTCCCTGTGGTTCATGGTGCACTTTCAAGACTTTGTGTGACTAATTTCTTAGATGGAAGTAAGTTTAAAGACAAAAAGGTTGATTACATTGATTATGCCCCTGCTAGGAAAAGGCTTCAATACTGTTTCCTTTTTTGTATCAGGATATGGTAAAGATGTACAAATGTGTGAAACAGAGTACCTCTTAGATATATATTTGCCCTTCATGCCTTCACTTTTTAAAATCACTCGTTTAAACTGCTGCTCTCAACTACTTTTCCATTGCGACAAACTAATTACTTTTGTGCAAATTCAGGCAATCTCTCAGTTCTGGTCCCCAAACTGCTTCATTAACCTCCTTCCCAAACTCAGAAGTAATTAAGTGAACAGCTGTGTACTGTCTGACAACTCATCTTGCTGTCTACCCTCCACAAGGGTGCGGAACAGTGAGGAACCCATCATCACAGGTGCACACTGTTTAGACAGCTTACCAACACCTCTCCACAGCCATTTATACTGCAGCTGCAGGTCAAACACCACCTCTTCAGGCTATCAATCAAAACTCATTTATGTTTAATGATCTTCCAGATCCAACACATCACAAATTTACATCATCCCAAAGTTGTTTTTAATCCGTTTTAACCACTTCAGCTTGTTTCAACTTTTAGAAAGTATAGGCTGAGATGAGTTATTGTAAAAGATAGCTGTCAGTGGCGAGGCTCCCACGCGTAATGAGAGAGGGAGTGTGGAACAGAGCCAAATCCCAGGTTTTTAATAACTGGGAAGTAATCTGGGTGATTTGTACATCCATTTATCACTTAGTCATTCTAACCGTCCTTATTTAGTGCCGATGGGGTCCGCACAATTAACCCAGAGGAATATAGCCTCCACATCTCGTCCCCTGGAATCTTCCCTCCCTCAGCTCTTTCCCTGCTATCCTCTTTGCCTCTGCACACTGATCTCACCCTCCTGCTTTTATCATCCCCGAATGAGTCATGGACACAGTCTTTATCAGCATGCTTATGATATTCATTAATAATGTTATAAACTTTTGCATTCGTGCATACAGGATAAATTTACCAGACCAAGGCTAACACAATTCACACCATATTTTTCCATTTCACAAACCTGAATACTGCTACATTGTCAAAAAAAAAACTTGACTGAAAAGTGACGAAAAGAAACAGGTGAGGTGCGTGAATCTGCCATCTACACTTTTTCCCTGGGTCCAAATGAATTCAAACAAATCCATTAGAAGAAGGCTTTCAGTTCCGGCGAGGTGCTAGGTAGAGACATAATGATAACATTGAAATAACCCCAAGTGACTCCTCTTCAAGGTCAGGAATGTCTGTTGCAAACACAGTCACACCATTGAAAGCAGCGTGTCTTTTATAACAACAATGCTCAGAAAAACCTTGACACAAGCAATCACTGAGGCTTAATGTAATGATGATAGACAAAAGCCTGCCTGTGCTTTATGTTCAGCGGAGGCACATAATAGGGCTAAATTAGAATGTTTTCTTAGTCAAATGACGTAGGGAGTGGTGGTGATTTGAATGGGGTGTTGCAGACAGGGGTAGAAACCGTGGTGGTGGATTTTGAAGGGTGTGAGCACCATCGGGCTGTTTCTGTCTCCATCCCACCCTCTCTCTCTCTCCCTCTCTGTCTCACTGTCTTTCTCCCTCTTGTTCTCTTTCTAGTTTTCTTTCTGTAGATGACAGGCTGCTGACGGACTGAGTGGGGGAGATGAGACACGGGTTCATTGCGCTTTGTGTGGCCTTGGGGCTGTTTTCTCGTCAAGTAAGATGGCTGCTGTGCTTGCGTCGAGATTTTAGCTGTTTTTTTACGGCCCAGCTATTGTCCTCTTTTATGATGGTGACCTACCTCAAAGCACAAGCATCATACTTTTTCTTTCATTCATCCTTTCATTTGATGTGTTTGTATTTCAACCAATTAAGGTAATGGGGATCAGGGGAATAATTGCTAAGGGCAGGGCAAACTCATATCAATGGCTTAAGGTGGTATGTTATTGGACTGCAGTATATTTCTAGACCATGTCCAGAGCTTGTTCTATTGATTATTATTTCTCTCCCCCTCAAAAAAGACTAATGAGCACCTACAATTCCACTAGAAAGGTTAATACAATATTGAAATGTCAGGAGATTAATGATATTGTTTTTTCTTCCTATGGCCCTGCAGAGGAGGGTGACAAATGTCTTGCCCTTTTCACTCTATACCTCGCTATGTGTGATCTCTCTCTCTCTCTCTCTCTCTCTCTCTCTCTCTCTCTCTCTCTCTCTCTCTGTGTGTGTGTGTGTGTCTGTTCCTCTTTTATTCTCCGTCTCCTTTTTTCCCCTCCCTTTGTCTCTTGCTTGTTCTCCTCCACTGACCATGGTCTCCAGACACCAAGGACTTATCCCCGCTACTGTGTGTAAATGCTGTAGCTATATGATTTGACACAACACAGGAGATGGGCTGTGCTGTACACTGTGTGCGGTTGTCAGTAAATGAATAGCATTGATCCATCTTCATTAAGAGGCTATGCGATTTCAACACCAGGAGTTTTCCTTCTGTTGAGAACGGAAATACTTCCTTAAGCACCAGACCATCAAGCTGTATATTGTTACTCGCTGCAGTTTCAGTTCATGTCCGTCGAGAGCATACAAGCTCTCTCTTGCAGTCTAGCAAGTCCCTAGCTTGTGTTTTGGTCTTTATGATGCAGGTGTTAACTGGTCTTATGTGGTCTGTATTTCTGTGGTCCAGATCTTGCTCCCCCAGATCTCCCCCCATGCTCCTGCAGCACCCTGGCATGGTGTCCAAGTTTTAATCAACTCTGCATAATTGGAGTGATTCCCTGTCTTGGTGTATATTTCAATCCATCTGTATAATTATGGTGAATTAAAGTCTTCGTCAGAAGTAACAGGGAGAGAGAAGGCTTATACAGACCCTCCCCTGCCAATTCCCCCTTTCTGTACCACACACAATTACACACCATCTTGAGAGAAAGAGGAAATTACCTCTTTTGTCACCTCATTTTCACTGGTGGGGGCTCAACATGCACACGACTATTCAATGTTTCTGAGCGTCAACAATAATTAATGCTTTATTATAACCTGTGTGCATGAACATTCCCCATTTCAGTATTACACATTAAGCAATTAGCACCACACTTTTTGCTAGTCTAACTGTGTGCACAAGCTATTGTTCTTAGAGGTATTTTACTGCCTTAGGTCTAGTGGCAAGACGGACAGCAGGGAATTGCAATGGTTGCTATGGGGGTTTTGCCCAGCCATGCCTCAGTGCAGTAATTGCATCGATGAAAAGAAAAGCAGTGGCTTGCAGGCGAGCATGGGTCATCATTACTCTGTGTGAAGCTACCAGCCCTAAGGTGGGCCATTACTGCAGTGTGTCAATAGCTGATACTGTTCTATGATATACACTGTAGGCTAAACACCAGATCTCCCAGTATCATGTGATCACTTCCTGCCTCCAGGTTAAAGGTTCAGACAATTACCGGGAAGCCAATGTGTCTTCTGTCTATACTAGGTGATCCTCTGAATTTGTAGATCTAAGATCTTGTATTGGTGGCAATGGTGGGAATCATAACCTGGATTAAACTGCACTATTTGACTGAAAAGAGAAGTGGAGATGTGACCATTTGCAACTTCCCTCTCCTCACTGTTCTTGGCGTTGTTCCTGGAGAAGCATTGCTTCATTACCGTGTCACTGTTGTCCTAGTCATGGGCCTATCGTTGGTCCATGTCTCTCTCATTTCCTCCTCTCATCCATCCTGCAGTAGACAGCTGTTATCTCTACCTCTAAATGCCAGACAGCTGCAGAGCATGGCTAAGTCACTTTATTACCCCACATGGGGGCCATTCCCCAATAACATCCACCTCAAGTCAGGAAGTCCTGCATTAACCATGAAGCTACTTTGCTAACTCAAGGATAAGGTTTCCCTGATCTTATTAGACCTACTAAATCATATGAGTTATTACTATATTGTAGTGTGGCTCTATTATATTCAAGCCAGTCAGTGAGCAACATTGACATTGCTATAATATGCAAATAATGATAGTTAGTTCAAGGGAGTTAAGCTAGAAAGGTGCGTTTGCAGAGCACAGACCTCCACCCAGGATGCATGTCGCCTGTTTATGCGGCGACCTGTGATTCCCTTCTCTCTTGTCTTGGCCATGCGGTTTCCACCTGCAACCAGAAATAATTTCTACATAATGTTTCCTGAGAAACATAAGTTTCTCATTTAAACATAAGTTTAAGTAAGAGGTTTTCATTCTGCATAATCTTTCATGCATAATCTTGCGCTATAGAGTTAAGGTGCTCACATAGTCGACACATACACTGCGCTAATGGACCATGGACAGACAGTCCACAGCCGTTTGCCTTTCATATTTCAGTTGTACTAATTGGGCTTAACGCATGCGCAAGGCAACATTCCCCACTCATTCGATACCGCTGGTACACGAACGCGAGGTACACTAGGTGCACGCGGTCACAAAAATTGGCCTTCGCACGTACACGCGGAGGACGCTTTTGGTCCGTGCGACCAAATCAGAGTCCGGTACGTGTATGTTCCGCATTGACTATGAATTGGGCTTTAAACGGACTAGTTGACAGTCATATTGACTGTATACATCATCAGCCATAACATGCGCCACAACATGATGCGGCTGGGATGAAGATCAGCACCTCCAAGTCCGAGGCCATGGTTCTCAGCCGGAAAAGGGTGGAGTGCTCACTCCGGGTCGGGGAGGAGGTCCTGCCTCAAGTGGAGGAGTTCAAGTATCTTGGGATCTTGTTCACGAGTGAGGGTAGGATGGAGCGTGAGATCGACAGGCGGATATGGGTGCAGTGATGTGGACGCTCAACCGTTCCGTCGTGGTGAAGAGGGAGCTGAGCCTGAAGGCGAAGCTCTCGATTTACCGGTCGATCTACGTTCCAACCCTGACCTATGGTCATGAGCTCTGGGTAATGACCGAAAGAACGAGATCGCGAATACAAGCGGCCGAAATGAGTTTCCTCCGCAGGGTGGCCAGGCTCAACCTTAGAGATAGGCTGAGGAGCTCGGACATCCGGGAGGGACTCAGAGTAGAACCGCTGCTCCTCCACGTCGAGAGGAACCAGTTGAGGTGGTTCGGGCATCTGGTGAGGATGCCTCTCGGACACCTCCCTGGGGAGGTGTTCGGGCATGTCCAACCGGGAGGAGACCTCGGGGTCGACCCAGGACACGCTAGATCGGAAGAGC
>CABFOS010039352.1:0-13991 GCA_900660315.1 Diretmoides pauciradiatus
TCTATTACTAGATTACGGCAAATATCAATAAGTATAATTCAACATGATATATGATTCAATATGATATTAATAGGTTTAAATAAACAGCCGCTGTTAATGCACCCCATCAGCATCCATAATGTGGAGAGGAACTATAGCTGTAAAATGGGCTAAAAAGTTTTTTTTTTTTTTAAATGTGTTGCTCGTGAGGGGTTTTATTTTGAAATTCATGACCAAAAGAAGTTTTTTATAGGAGTCTCTCAAGGGTGGGTAACCATGAGGCATGGAGGGCCGAGTATGCAACCAAAGACCTGATTATTTGCTCCCTCTCTGGTTGAATGTGTGGTAATCAGTGTACTAATCTGATGTACTAGTGAAAACTGCATACTTTCATACTTTCTGCCCTCAGTGGCACATGCTGCCGATCCCTGGGCACATACAGTCCAAATGGAGCAACGTTTCATCTGATGTTTTTGTTCTCTGTTCTTTTTTATTGAGGTGCTATGACTTTTGCTTTGATGCCTCTGTGGATCCTCTGTAATGTCTGATTTTGCAGCCTACATAAAAACGAATTTTGTCACAAAATGTATTCAAACAAAATATACATTTATTGGATATATTTTATCCAATATTCACCTTGGATGCTGGGCTAATATTTTTGTTGTTTTACTTAAAATCAAAAAATTAAAATCAAAATAAAACCCTCATGGCAAAATATTGGACTGAGAGGGGCTATGTTATATTTAAACAAAGCAGGCAGAAAGAGGAAATGGTCTGAATACATCAACAGTACCATTCATAAGCATAGCAATATTGTAATGTTGATTTTTGCAAATGTTTTTATGTCTGTTAAATCGCCTATTATACCATGCTGGCCTGATGTGAAATTCATTGACAAAACTATTGGATTCTATTGGTTTGTTTCTCTGGTAAAATTGTAGTCTCTGTCCTTTCAATCTCAGCTCCTCACCAAACTTGTTAAACCCTGTCCTCTGCTGGAAGAGTGAATATTGACAGCTGAGTGTGCGTGTGTGAGACAGAGTGGTGGGGGTGGGGTGAGAGGATGAATGAGGCTCGGTTATCATCCCTTAATCCCTCTCCTCTCTTCATCTTCCAATCTCTTTCTGCTATTCCCTCTTTAACTGCCAAAACATTATAGATCCATTTTGTATTCTCCATTATCAACCCATAGGCATATTGTGCTTTAGTTTAATGCCAGCAATACGTTTTTCAAATAGTGTATATCTCATGTTGGAATGAAACTCTTCTTACTTATCTACTTATTTCTCAATCCACGCCTCTCCACCACTGAGCACATTTCTCTAGGGCTCAATACATTTGCATGAATCTATAAGAACAAATTTGCTATGGATCCCAGTTAATACTCTGCTGCTGCCAGCCTCTCTGTCTGTCTGCCTACCCAACACCATGACATAACAGCAGAGATGGAGTTCGTTTGGCTGCTATTATAGAACGATCCTTTGACTGAATGACTACTAATACAATGTTACAATGTTATTTAGCAGATAAGATAGATACTAATACCAGACAGTTACGTAGGCATGCGTGCCACCCTTGGACTGGCACAGTGAGCAATATATTAGTAATCGTATGTTAGTGTAGCAAATACCGTATGTACAGTGTCTCTTTTGTAATAACTGAAAATACACAACACACAATGATTTAAATAAATCAGTTTATGAAGATATTTTAACTTAACAGATACAAAATACAGTTAAGCAGTGAATGGTCATGATACTGCAGTTTCTCTTGGATTTTGGAAGTAAACATGATAATCTGGGGCTGGAGAGACAACATATTCTGCATGGCTGTAATGCCCCAAGACCTGCGAGAAGTCATTCTTAGTAGCGTTGTTTCTTTGGCTTTACTTTGTTTTCAGAACAGGAGGAAGAAGCGTGACCCATGACTCATTCAGTCCAAGGTTTGCTTCAACAATAATCATATGATAGTCGCTGATCATTTGACCATTATTAGAGTCACTTCAGTCCAATGATATGTCAGTCAATATATGTGGTTTATAAAAATAGCAAACCAACAAAGTCACTTAAGACCTGCTGTAAGACTAGACCAGGAAAGACCACTAGAGAACAAGCTACCACGACACATTGCCTTCCCATTGTGTAATATCCCAGAATGTCAAACCACAACACAGTTGGCTACTCCATCACATGTTGTTGAGGTATTGGAGGCTGACTGACCTGTTTCTTCACTTGTATGGAGCCATTTCTACCACCATACAAAGGCCCTTGTAGCCAACCAGATCAAATGACCAGAACGGGCTGGACAGAGCAAAGGCTGCTGGGAGCAGGCTATGCGTAAGAGGAGACTGTGGGGCACGGGGTCACACAGGCACCATCTCCTTTTTAACTGGATAGATGTCCCACGTCAGACCATCACTGTGCGGGACATGTCCAGAGGGAAGGAGAACACGTGTCACCCAGTGACTGGAGACAAGAGAAAAAGCAAAACAGAAGTTAATAGAAATATGTAAGTCACCAGTGCATAAGTACAATACTTTGCATAACTTTTACACAGTACGGTATGTGTGTGTGTGTGGGGGGGTATCTATGAATAAAAAGAAGTCACCTTTTCTTCTCCACACCAAAAAAGACCTTCCAGTTATTTAGTCTACCATAATTGAACGGGTTTCTGTATACCTGGTGGAGGAGGGAAAGAGAACAAAGAGGAAATAAAACTCTGTCAAAAGTCACTGTTTGCTTAACCAAGAGAACTCATTTCCCTTGAGAGGGAGAGTGTGGGTCAGATACAAAGGAATGTTTTTATATTTCACAATCTGTGAATTCACGTCAGTGTAAACATGCTCACTGTGGCAGACTAGAAGGGGGGGGTAGTGGGCTGGTTCTTCCTGTATCCAGCACCGGCTCACCCACACCCTACAGGAAGAACCAACCCACTAGCTCAATTCTCTTCTGCATCCAGTCTGCGCCTCACCCACACCCACCCCCTTGTCTGCCACACTCACCTTTCCCCGTTTTGCCATGCGTTTTGTTTCTTTGCTGTTAATGTGTCTCTCTATACTGGTCTCCCCTCTGGATATGAGAACGGCATGCCAGATAGTCAGACCTCCTAAGGCCACTCCCACTGTGCTGAAAATACCAACCACATTTGATTTCATCAACTGGCAAGTTAACAAAAATGCATATTAGGTTGCAAGGCGCAGTGCATAGCGACAAGTGGCAACACGACCTTTTTACTAAAATAACTGAAAACACTGGCAAATATTTACCTGGTTAGCACCCACATGTAGATGATGCTCTTGTGAATCACCTTTTCCTTGAAGGTGTAGGGAGCTGGAGGTGTCTGGTAACTGGTCTTGACAGACATAAGAAGAACAAACATTAAACAACTAATACAAACATAACAGTTTAATCATGTGCTCTTTTTGTGTGTGCTTTTGAGTGTGTACCTGGCCAGGGGGGAGAATCCCTATGAGAAGTCCCATCCCCGTCACTGGTACCCCTGGCTTTTCCACATCCATATGCTTAAAGCGCTAATGGAACCACCCAGAGACACACAGAGTTAAAAACATAAACAATGCAGTAGTACCAGCTAGGAAAAAATTAAGCAAACCATTCAAGGACAAACACCTAGCAGGCCCACAGACAACAGAAGACAACACTTAGAAGCATGTGCATTTGAACGTATGTCACATTGTTAATGTTTTATTTTATCTTTGTGTGGGATTTAAGGACAGCCATGGGAGGCTGTGTGGGGAGGAATCAGCGGTGAGATGTGAGTCACCTCAAGAGCACTGTATGCATCTAGGAACAGGTTTCTGCCACTGATACTACAGTAGACACAGCCCAGGGTCATGAAGAGACAGAAGGAGAAGAAGTAGCGGTGGTTAAAATGGCCCACACAGTTATTCAACCAGGCTGATATGTGGAAATTAAGGAAAACTTTCCGAAAACTCGCCATAAAGTCATGTTATGTCACTTTTGATATCGCAAGAAAAACAATCACTTGGAATCAATTGCAAATATTTATATCACAAAGGGATACGGCAATGATGGTCCATTTTCAGAATGCACCTGCAAAGTAAAAAAAAAAAATCAGTCTTATATGTGTATAGACATATAGGTAAACTGCCCGCTAACCACTGGGGGGAATTTTTTTTTTACAAAGAATAGAAAAGATGACAATGACTGACCTGTTACAGATGCCACAGTGGTGTGTTCTGGCTGGTTTAGGAATTATGCATTTCTTACAGACAGATACGAATGGAATGTCATTTTTTACCTGAAAGAAAGACACATATTTATGTGTTGCAATTCAAACATTAATTTCCACCCACATTGCTAACGCTACGTCTGGTACTGCTGAAATATGGAGCTGACGTCTTACTGTAGGGGGATATCCAGGGGAGGTCTTAGTGGCTTTGTAGTAATGGAAGGCGATCATGACGAGGTTCCAGTGTCCATAACAAAGGTGCCAAGCTATCCACACTGGGGAGTAGGTGTTGAGGACCATAGGAAGTAGCACAGCATAGGCTATCAGCAGGATGGAGCTGGTCAGTATTACCACCAAACACACAAACACCTGACAGACAAAGAGAGGGGACAGGCAGAGCGAGAAGGTTTCTTCACAGAGCAAAACAAGTAGTAGCAAAACTGTAACGTGGTTGTACAAGCGCGCACACACTTACCATTCCAAACCAGCGAGTGATGTGATCCACAGTCCAGAACACTGGTTCGAAAACGGAGTCAAAGACTACATCTGAGTTGGTGAGGGAGTTAGAGTAAAGTGACTGGACCAACAGTCTCATGTAGGCCCACATCTCTCTCAGCCACGATGGCAGCCTGCTACGTCCTCTCCTGGTGCACACCCGCAACCGCAAGCAGCATAGCAAGTGAAGCACAGAGCTGGGCCACCACCGCATCCTGCGTCTGAAATATACACACACCTACAAGAAAGGTAAGGAGAAAGGAGATAATACTCACTGGACTCAAAGTTACATTCTCTGGCCCAAGACCTTTGTTGCACGTCACCCCTGCTAACTTCCAATCGTTCCCGTCTCTCTCTACTGTTAACTATCCAGTAAAGAACGTATAATCTTAAAACAAATGCATGGGATTGTGGTTGTGTTTATATTGTTGTAATCATCACATAAACCTGGGCCAACTGACACTTTTCAATCTTTGTGTGCAGCTCAAAGTATTGAAGTAGGTGACCGAGCTACAGCATTCACACTGCATTCATCTCATCTCTACTCATACAGTGATTCAAGGTGTTAAAAGACTCAGAGCTGTTGTTGACACATGTGCATAGAGATGACAAAACTAAAGGCTGGCTCAGACATGTTTTAAAACAAAAAGCAAAACAAACAACACAATAGACATTCTTGCTTGTCTGCATTCCAGTGTGCTGAACACAGGGTGGAGTCTGGAGTTTGAGCTACCTGAAGTGACTGGAACAGTCGGGAGTCTGGTTGGAAGTTGACTTCAGTCCGCAGCAGTATTCAGCCCCACTGCAGGAAGCATCCTTACAGACAGACCATTTCTGTACGCACACCAATGATGCTTATTCGCCCTAAAAAAAACCTGAACAATGGACAATATGCTGTACGTTAATACATATTGCTGGGAGCAATGTAACATAAGCTCCCAAATCCCTGTTGTTCTGGCATTATCATTTTCCCATTCAAATGTCTGACGCTGTCCGCTGCGCTTCACAGTCTATACATCACATTTCAAGATTTCGTTAAGGGAATACTCACTTTTCTAAGACTGCACGTAAATCGCGACAACCAACGCTTCCGTCGACATTGTCACAACGAAGAGTAAAATAAGATTATTGCCGCATATTTACGAAGGAGAGGTGGATGAGCGGTTTGACAGTCCCGAATCCAAGAGCCGCAGGTTGTGCGCATGCGCCGGTGACGAAATGCATCACGGGTAACTAGACCCGGAACTAGATACACAACATTATTAGAGACGTTTCTGCTGAGTCTGACCGTGTCGTTTATATATGCGAACTCCCCATATTATACTACAGCCCTTTGTGTAAAAATGTTTAAATGTCCGGTGACTGTTGTTTTATTTGAAACCAAACGACCACACTAGTTACTGGTTGCTTTGCGGAATCCTGGGTTTTGTAGTTTCCCCCACTTGCCTCTCACATGTGGACGAGTGAGCTTTAGCTTTCACGCGTGCTGCTACCTACGGTTTTCTCAGTCATGTCGTTTAGTTTTAACTTCGACGTGCATGCACAAACTAAATGTGCAGACGACATGGATGGGAGCGAAGTACAGCCCGTAAAGCCAGACTATACAGCTAAACCTGTAAGTAGCTAAGTAATATGTAGTTGCTGATACTACTTACCCCTATAGCTAAGTAAGGTTAGCCCGAAGATAACTCCAACATTAGCCTCCAGCTTATTGCTAAGTAGACGGTAGACATATCATAGTATTTTCTTTTATCTCAGACACAACAGGTTTTTCCTCTCAGACACAACAGGTTTTCCCTACCTATAGGTAGGAAAAACCTGTTGTGTCTGAGATAAAAGAAAATACTATGATTTAAGTAAAGTATAGACACTATGAACCTTTTTGGATTAGACGGTAGACAGTCTAGGATGTACTGTACTGTCACGTGCCCTCAAGTCATCAGTCATTCATTATTATACACTTTGAGCAAATGCAAGCTAGTTAACTCCCTGGACTCATACTGTACATAACTGAGCTATCACATTTGTTCCATAACCATGCATGTTGTTTGTATTTGTCAGACAAAGGACGATCCCAAACCAGCAGAGCCAGAGAAAGAGGCCAAAGAATACCTTCCACCATCAGACCCGCTTTTTCTTCTCGAGGATGCTGTCTCTGAAACAGTTGCAATGGGTACTCTTCCTGCTCTCCACTTCCTGAATGAGACAGTGTTTGAGAAGACAGCTTCAGAGAGAGAGGATGGGGAGGACATTATTTCTCGCACTGCCGATCAGAGGTCTGATCTCATTTCTGGGGTGTATGAGGGTGGGCTAAAGGTTTGGGAGTGCACATATGACCTTCTGGAGCTGATCGAGAAAGACGGAGAGACATTTGGAGGGAAGAGTGTTTTGGATTTGGGCTGTGGGGCGGGACTGTTGGGGATACTGGCTCTGAAGAGAGGAGCCAGGCAGGTCCACTTCCAGGATTATAACAGTACAGTTATTGAACAGCTCACACTGCCAAATGTACTCCTGAATTGCCACGACGATGATGTGGAGAGTGAAGATGATGAAGAAGAAGAGAAGGGAATGGGACAGAAGGAAGAGGGTTGCAAAAAGAACGCGAAAGACGTGGAGAGACAGGAGGCAAGTGGTGGCGATCCACCACCTAAGAAAAGAGCCTTGGACCCATCCCAGCACTCATTACTGGCCCGGTGCCGTTTCTTCTCCGGTGAATGGATCAAATTCCTTGCTTTGGTTTTGAAGGAGGATCGTTCACCCAAATACGATATTATATTCACCTCAGAGACCATCTACAACACAGCGTACTACCCGGCACTGCATGAGACCCTCTACAGACTGCTGGCCCCAGATGGACTGGTCTATCTGGCCACCAAAGCCCACTACTTTGGGGTAGGAGGTGGACTACACCTGTTTGAGAAGTTTGTGGAGGAGAGGGGCATTTTCTCTGTGGATCACCTCTGGGATGTAGAGGAAGGGCTTCAGAGACATGTACTAGGCCTGCGCTTCAAAATGGTAAAGGCCTCTTGATGTGCCTTCATTCAATGTGCTTTGGTATCTAAGCTACTTTCATAACTTGATGTATACCAGGTGGGCAAAAAGTGGTAGTTTTGAAAAGTGCAGCAGCATAGTGAGTATCACCAAGGACTGTCATTAGCTGCATACTCAGTGTTAATTGTTTGATTACTACAACAATTATTTAAAATAGTTGTAAAAACACAAAGCACTGCACAAGCCCACTAGAATTACAGAAGCCAAATTAGTTAATACTCAATTACTCATGATGGCCCTTTAGTCTGTTATATGAATGTTGTATATATTACCAAAGCCAGGGTAAAAGAAGGAGGTGCCAGAATAAAAGATGCTGTCTCATCTCCCGTTTGCTCTCTGGTTACCTACACCTTCTCTCACTTCCTATAGAGACATTTGAATATGTCTGCCAGTAACTGAAGTGCAGTTGAAAGGGGCTGTTACAGGTCTTTAGATGCATGGGGAGGAAAGAAAGGAAATGGGCTCAGTGACCTTTGCAAGTGATTTCCCCAGTGTTCAAACAGCAGCATGAAAGCCCGGCTTGTTTCTGAAGTCCGGCGCAAAATGTCAATTGCAACTTATCCCACCAGCCCAAGGATGTAGTTTGAAAGTGGATTCTAGAGTCACTGCACATCAATAGTGGGACTCTATGGGGTCTCTGTATCTCTCATTCTAATAATGGGTCCTGTGGGATTTTAACCTTCATTTCTTATCTGTTTTCTGGAACAAACAAACAAACATTCACTTATTTCACTGTGTGCTGTGGATGTGCTTTATACTCTTCAAAAAGTGTAAACTGTAATGCATGTAGACATTTTGGAAATGTGTGCTGATGTACATCCTCTTCAAGTGTATGAGAAGGGAACTAGATTTGTTTTTTGATGTGGAATCCCCTTTTTGTCCATCACGGAAATCCATTGAATTAAGTTGGCTGGACTTTTTCTGGGGGAAGTATATATCAGTCTAGTACCAGTCCAAACTAGTTTCTCATACCTGACTGACTGGGTAGAGAAGATGATTATGAAATCAGTGTTTACACAAGCTCTACAAACAATGAAGTCGTTTGAATAATAGGATCTGCTTGTTTATGTGGGCCTTGAAATTTTGTTGATTTGAGATAAAATAAAAGTTATTGAAAATGAATGAATGGCCTTGAAGGTGCTTGATTGTTATTTATTAACTAAAAATGTAGAACCCAAATTCAGCATTATGCCTCAGTTCTGAGCCTCTCCCCGTCCTAGGATCAACACTACACTTCACATCCTGATGGAAATTCACCATGATTTTTTGACCTGACAAGATCCTGAGTAAAGAATCAGCCCTCTATGTTGTCTAATGTTGACCAATGTCATGTCTTAACTTCCTGATCCAGACGTGTCATGTTCCTCTGATTTAACACACATTCAGCATCACATGCCATGTCCCATCTGAGCATGACCGCAGAGCAAACAAAGTTATTATTAACACTGTATTATTGAGTACATCTCCATCAAACACCTGAATAAATGACCTAGGCCAGACAAACACACACATGAATAGACCTTATCCAAAATATGCCTCTGACGCAAGTAATATACTTTCATACTGACAATTACTATTGAACAAAGATAAAATATTTTTCTTGGAAACCTGTTGTGTCACCAGCTCAAACATGACTGTGCATTCAACACCCACAGTACGTGGACAGAATTTCCATTTCCTTATTATGTAAATATACTGTAGCATGTAACACATTCTCACCCTTGCACACACACATACAGATACCAAACAGGGTTTCTGTTTGCGTACGTCTACCCGGCATAGTCTGTCATGTCCGCTTCGTCATCATCATCTCCTAACAGCTGTTCATGGCCTGTGGGGGAATTCCTGGTTCCTCTAGTAGACGCAGCCTTTCCCCTTGTTACTTTATGGGAACAGGGGGCAGGGCCGGTCAGATGGTTTTCCTCAGAAACTATTATGTGTTGATTCACTGCGAGGGGGCGTGCTGTACACTCCCACTGCTTCCTTCTTACTGGGAAGTGACTGTCAGGCTTACCGTACGGAGGGAGTGCATGAAAAACAGATAGAGAGAGAGGGAGGGAGGCTGATGTGTGATGTGAAAGGTGGTGGTATTTAAGCTTCTTTGCTCTGAATGTCAGGCAGTATGCTGTATCCTTCCTTGGGACTTGGAAGACATGGGAGAGCGAGCAGAACAGGCAGGTGAACTGGGGAGAGAAATACAATGGCTTGTGTGCATTCAATTTGGACAGCCTTACTGCTGATGCAACAGTAAGAGATCTTTTGTTGAGATGGGAGCACTGTTGTTTGTGTGTTTAGGTTTGACTTTTGCAAGAGCACATTCTTGGAAAGCCTGAAGAAATGTATTTTTGATATATCCGAGATCTGGAAAGTAAACTCATCAGTGGATGATTGGGGTAAGTATTTAGGTAACAAATGTGTGTTTGACTAAGATTCTTTTATGGTACTGGGTACATTTTTTATCATATCATTTTTATCTAAATTGTCAGATCTGTCTGCCTATACAAATAAGCTACGGTCTTTAAATAAGAGCCCTGTTTGAAAATGTGGAAGAAGTGGAATGAAATGTAACAAAGAAAGTAGACAAACTTACACATTTTCAGAGAACTGGCAGGTATTGGTTGTTTCTGCTGTCAATGGATCTAATCTTTCTATGGGGGCTGATGAAATGAGTCTGTTGGCCGAATGGCTTCATAGGGGATTTCTTGTCCTGTAATAGGCCGTAGAACCGGTTGTTTCCCAGTCCAGCTGCCGGGAAGATAGGAGTTTCCTGAACACATTCAGGTGTGGCCTTCCTCATAGCGTTTATTGTGCGGTACTGTGCGTATCCCAAAAGAATGTACCCAAAGATTGAATAAACTACAGTGAGCGAGATAACATTGAAGAACCGTCTCACTGTGCTCTCACTGTTCATGTGGATTCCAGTTCTTGAACAGGTTGCTTTGAGTTAGAGGGGAAGTTCCTATACTACAGCTCAATTAGTTAATAGCAAACTTTGTCAACTTTTGAAGGTTCGAAGATACATCATCAGTCAGTAATCATATTGTCCCAAAGTTCTTTATCTTGGGGGTGTAGAGCTATAACCGATGATTCATTCCATACCTTGTCAAGAAAGGGATCCCCGTGAACTGAGGACTCACTTTCATTTCAGCGGCTGTAAAGCATTTCCAGGAATTAAGTTGAAAGTGATGGATTCCTCAGACGACCTTCAGTGACGTGTAGGTTTTGCCTCGCCACAGAACCGGATCGGTTTGGTTTTAATTCCTTCAGGGAAGTTGTTTATCCAATTTGATTCAAAATGTTAAATTGCCATAACATGTTTCACAATCTATTGCCAAATTATTGAAAAGATGGATATTCTAAATGAACTATTGGAATCAAAAGGATGATCACAACTTCTTTCACTATGACTCGTCAGCGTTTAAGATCAACTTCATCCATTGCCACTATAGAGACCTCTTGCTCAATATCCTTCCTTGTCTTGGAACAGTAAGAGGTGACGCTATCAACTCTCGTCATCTCACTGCCTTTCTTTAGAAATAGAGAAGGTCATGAGTGGGTACAACTCAAGGCGCTGTTCAATATACTGTATCTCCCAACCCTTTTTTTGCTGGCAGTTCTGGTGGTTTTAATTAGATTGGTTATATGTGGTTTTATTTTTTATTTTATCCCAACCATTCATGTATGATCAATTCATTAGCTGAGTTTTTGAGGTAGTATTACTTTCAAAGACTCATGAATGGATTTTGACAAGGCAAGGCTTGTCAAAGGGGGAAAAAGGATCATGAAGACCAAATAATGTAAAGTGCTCTACTATGAGAACTGAATTCCATAGATGGTGGCTACTTCAGGTATCGTCTATGGGCTCAGTTCTTTTGGCATGGTACTAGTTTGTCAGCCTTATCGCACAGCGCCAGAGGATGGAACACGGCCTCCAGAGAAAATGTTATCTGTGGCTTAGATTTGTGCCACCATGTCATGTATTTGCTGCCGTGTATAAAATCACTTACCTTTAAATGATGTCTAAGGCAATAATTTGAAATTGCATGTGATGTTATTGTGAATAAATGAAATAAATGTCTAAATTGCTGATAAGAGTAACCTTAAGTCTCACATTTTATTTACCAGTGGACTCTTTGAAGGCTTATGCATGATTTTTTAACATATTATGTAAAGTAAAGTTATATGGTTCACAGTAACAGGGAGACCATTCAGCTACAAAGGACTTACAGAAATAAGAGCACAACAGCAATAATATGCCACACACTCAACCCACACATGCAGATTACAAATATTCATATATTATCTCAGATCTAGTGCCATAAAATCTGCAGCCATGGAGATGGCAGTTAGCTAGATGATCTATCAACATTATATGTTAGATATGACAGTTAACATGATATCAGTAAATAGACAATTAAATCATTCTCAGCTTTAGGTAGTAGTTAATAAATCCTAAACTCAAAAAGAGCAACCCAGATCAAACAATGTTATAACATGCAAGTAAAGATGGAGAAAGTAGAGATACATTGATAGATGCATTGAGATTTGTAAGTCATTTTCGATATTACAATAAAGTACTTGAAAAGTATCTGATGTTATTAAACATCAACAGCAAACTGGTCTGAAACTTTAATCCTCTAGTGTTATTTTTATATCCCAAACTGAATTAAACTATGAAACAATTATGAGCCAAATATAAAGTCGTTACATTGCTACATGTGATCTGGACCTGGAATTCTCAAATGGGATGGGGTCATCACCTCATCTTTTTTCCCTCTTCTTCACCACTTCTCTCACTCTATCCCCCTCTGGGCTCTTTTCTTGTCGAATCAATTGTCTCTCCACTTTGTATTCCTGCTGTCCGATATGGGGGTTTCCTCTCACAACATAATCACCTCCTCGAAAAGTGATAGTCAAACTGGTCCTGGGATAGGTACCGTACACTCTGCGCAGGTCCTCCCTGATCAACTCTGGTAGCTCCTTGCGAGGACCATACACTCTTTCCAGCCTCCCCCAGCGGAGCTCCCCTCTCAAAGTGAAGCCCTCAGGCCAAGCCCCAACCTGAGACTGCAGCCTTGGTGGTCTGGGTGGAAATGAAGCCATAGGAAGAAATGTTACAGCTGTTGGATTTGCATACAAATGTGGGTAGCTCTGGTATGGACTAGACCATATCACAGGGGAAAATCCATAGTAGTGGTGGTATTCTTCACAACCCAGTTCCCGGGGAGCCCTCATGTTCCTCGTCACCAGGTATGGCTGTGGACACTGAATGGTGATAGGTGGAAGGAGGTGGCTGCTGTTGTGCCACTGCTTGTGTGCAGTGGGTGATAATGGAAACATGGATCTGTAGTGACACAATATGTGTGAATAGAAATAGTTCATTATTTAAATAAGAGGTGTGTGAAGAACGGGAGGCAACCCTGTTGTCTCACAGTCACATTTAAATTGTCTTTGTCTATGCAAGAACATGCCAGTTGAAAAAACATATTTATAATCATGTATTACTTAATACTTTACTCTTTGTATTCAGTGTGATGAAAGGGTGCCGAAGCCATCGACTACTGATTATCTTTTAATGATAAATAAATCAAGTTCCTCACCTCAGCGTGTTATTTCTGAAGATGAGTATGTGCAAACGTCTCTGAAATAAATGAGCTCTATTGAATAAATTGACTCTCCTTCCTTGTTATCACACATTTAGGATAGAATGAGGCCTCTGCCACAAGGCCCAGAGATAACAGTATCCAGGCAGCAGATAAACAAACAAGCAGGATAATAAAAAATGAGAGTGAGAAAGTTTGAAGACCAGCATGAAGCCACACATTATCTCATCTCAATACAACATATTTTCAAACAATCTAAAATATTTGTAGATATTTACATTTTTGTAATATTTGTAATTTAATTCCAAATATGGACTGTTAATCCCTTGCTTGTTTTATTAAACAAGTTATATAGCAAACAGTAGAAGGCGCACTAAACCAGAAAAGCTGCATGAATAACCTAAGCTTGCTTTCACATGAGACATGTCTGCTGGCAACCTATACTGTAAAATATAGAAAGATTAATCTCCATGTCTTCTGTCTGGACTTGGAATATGAAAGATATAGAAACAAAACTGGATAGATATCTAAAATGCAAAAGTGTAACATCTACAACGACAACAACAATAGCCCGGCTTTAATCTCTAAAGGTCCATTTGGCCCTAGAAAAACTTTGAAGCGCTTCAAAGTTTTTCTAGGGCCAAATGGACC
>CABFOS010039358.1:0-12976 GCA_900660315.1 Diretmoides pauciradiatus
TTATGTTATATTATAGTATTATAATATGGTAACTATATATATATATTATGTATATTGTATTATGTCATGGTAGTATTATAATTATATTATGTTAAATTTAGTTTAAGGAAATTTAGTTTAAGGAAAAGGGGATACAATAAGTTTCTCTTTCACTTTATATTTTATGGCTACATGTTTTTTAGCTTGCACTTTATATTATTTTCTATTTGTATTGTATTATAATTGTATTTGAAATACATTTCTATCTATCTATCTAAACAAACTATAAACTTTTCACTGGCATTGATAAAAAACAGAAATTGACTTTTAAGTTATAGTCATTATGTAGAAACTAGTAAATACAGTTGCATGTAATAACAGTATCATTATTCCTCAACACGGTGATGTTATTTATGTATATGGAAAGCCGTTCTAACATTTAATCAAAACAATTGATATAGCAGGATTGGTCAGTTGAATTTTGATATCAAATTGGGAATTTTGATATCAAAATTCGGAAGCTTGATATCAAAATTGGGAAAATTGATATCAAAATTCGGAAACTTGATATCAAAATTCAAAAAACCTTGATGTCAATTGTTTTGATTAAATGTTAAAACGGCTTTCCATATTCGTATGTTATTTATGTTATGTATCGCCGGAAAGAGAATTTTAAGGGGCGGGGCTTAATTGAAAGGGATTTTTTTAAGGGGCGGGGCTTAGTTGGAGCCAAAAAACCCAACAGGGTGTTTGTGTTTCGGCTGAGATTGAGCAGCGCAACAACACTTGTTTGCATTGACAAAAATACGAAACTACCAAGGTGGGGTAAATGTTTCAGCACGCCGGGCAGCAGGCAAACACGTATCTAAAGTAAACTCGTTAGCTAGCCCGCTGCTACCGCTACCTTTAGTAGCTAGCTATGCTATGCTATGCTAGTTTAACCCAGCTAGCTTATGTTACGTTAGCGCTATGTCTGCTAGCAGCCGTTAGCATTGCTATCACACTCTTCTACTGCGCTCTCTTCATTTCGCTGTACTCTTCATCGTCTAATGTATAGCAGCTGTTGAGAAGACAGTTATATTCTCGTTTGCAGTTCGCTAACCAGTGTCATTAGCCTTAGCCGGCTAGCTTCTTGCTCACTTTTGTTTGGTCCCTCCCTCCATGTTGCCCCTTCCATCCCATTCATCTATCATGTTGACAGCCAGTCAGCTAATGGCAATAGCACGATTACTCCCCAGCTCACACTGTGACAGATAGACTTGTAGTATTAGAGAGGGCAACATTGAGTTTCAGCTCATCAATAGCTATAGTAACTGATTTGAGATTTCACAAGAAACATTTTTGTATTTGTTGTTGTTATATATGTTGATGCTGGACCCCAGTCATAGGATTATGCTGAATTGCATGTTGCATAAGTATTCTATATGTAGAACAAACTCTACGTATATGTAGAACAAACTCTACGTATAGCTCTACAGTCATAGCTTTTTTATTGAGTGGCTCCTGTATTTTTTATCAGCAAGCATGGATGCAGGTGAAGACCAAAACACAGGCTCCACCAATGGAAACGCTCAGACAAGTGGGAACTCCCGCCCACCTCAAATAGCCCACATGTCCCTATATGAGAGACAGGCTGTACAGGTCAGTGTTTGTGTGTGTGTGCATGAGATAACACGTGGTCTTGATGGGATGATATGTTTCAAATTTGAATGAATAATTCTGTTATGTCCATTGAGAGCAGTATGCATCAAAGCCTTTTGGATTAGTGTTTTGACCCATGTGTTTCTCCTGTATGTTTGTATGTTTAGGCCCTCCAGGCATTGCAAAGACAGCCTAATGCAGCTCAATACTTCCAGCAGCTCATGCTACAGCAGCAGATCAATAGTGCTCAATTCCACAACCTGGCCGCTGTGCAACAGGTAACCACAATGGGGACTGGAAAACACAATGATCACTTGGTAAAAGAAAACATTGCTACATAGAAGCAGCACACCCTCACCCTCTCTTTTCTCTTTTAACACAGGCCACACTTGCAGCTCGCCAGTCCAACTCTCCTAGTAATAGCGTTTCCCAGGCCACCACCACTGTAAGGTTTCATGTTAATCATTGTCTGACAAAGTTGTCCAATTACTCTGTGTAAGACTTTGAATGTATTTAGCAGCTTTGATCAAAATGTAAGAATTTCTCTTTCTGTCAGGTCAACCTAAGTACTACGTCTGGAGGAGGGACCATGACTAATCCCCGTCCCCTTGGCCCAGCCACTTCTGCAGCGACAACAGCTCTCAACCAGTCAGTGTTGTTGGGTGGGAACTCAGCAGGACAGGGACAGATGTATCTTAGGGTGAGTTAACTGTTGTTGTATACTGTTGTCATTTTAAAGTACTAATCCATGACATTTTCATAAAAATAAATCTCAGTTTGCTACTCTATTGCCAATTGATATAACACAATAGTGATGCAGCCTACAGTATACCCACTTCATGACAGCTTTTACATTTGTGGTTCCAGGGCTCCAGTCTAACATTTTTTGTGGCCTACTCTGACTCACATAGGTCAACCGCTCTCTCAGGGCTCCCCTCGCCTCTCAGCTGATCTTCATGCCTGGCGGTACAGCAACAGCTACCGTAGCAACAGTTGCCCAGCAGCAGCCCCAGCAGCAGCAGCAGCAGCAACAACAGCCACAGCAGCAGCAGCAGCAACAGCAGCAAGAAGTCCCTCCTACCTCTGCCAGTGCCCAATCAGACAACGATCAGGTTTACATTTCTAATACCTATTTGTAATATGAAGTGTGAGCTGTTTCCTTGTACTGTAGTCATAAAGTAATTTAAAGTTTTTGATAGTTCTCAGACATTGACTCTTGTGGGAAGACTATTTTTTTGTCTAAAGTTTTTTTTTAAATTTTACAAATAGTATATAAATGACAAGTGGGAAGACTGACTCCATCATTCACTTTCCCTGCTACCTTTCTCAAATGCTTTTCACCCTAACCCCCTCCGATCTGTCTTCCAGGTGCAGAACCTAGCCTTACACTGTGCCTCCACTCCTAGAGCAGTTGCTGTCAAGTCTGAGTTTCCAGAGAGGAAAGATGCTGCCAATTTCTCTCTAGGTCAACAGCAGCAACAACCTTTCCCCCAGACACCTCAGCAGCAGCAAGTACAACCTCAACAGCAACAACAAATGGCCAAACAGATATCTAACTACACCCAGCAGCCCACCGTCAACAGTATAACTGTAAAGACTGGAAACCAGGCCACCATGACTGTTACTCCTGCTGCCTCTGTAGCCCCCTCCTCTTCCTCCTCTCCAGCGCTGCCTCTCTCTCAACTCCTCCTGTCCCCCTCTGGACTCTGCCAGGCCAGAGCAGTAACCACAGTTACCCCTGCTGCCACTGTGACACACATCCTAGTGCCCACATCAAATGTTACTACCTCCACCCAGGGCTACCCCATTGGTTCAGTTGCCCCTAAAGCCAATGTCAACACCCAGACCCTAGTGGTGCAGCCCCTACAGCAGGCCAACACTACTGCAGACAAAGGCCCTGTGCCTATCCAGCCCAAGACAGCTCAGGGACACCGCTTACCTGTCCAGTTGCCCCCTCGACACCCACCACCGATTCTCCCAGCCCCACCTAGCAACAGTCAGGTTAACATTGGGGGGCACCACACTCCCCACATCCCTGTCCAACTGGTGGGAGCTAGACAGGGCTTGGCAGGAAACACACAGGCTCTGGCCTTGGCCCAGACACGGGGCAGCACAGCCCAGGAAAATACAACTGGTGGGAATGCCAGCACAGCCTCCAGCAACAGCGCTATCACTATGGTAAGGTCAACTATTGAAATGGAGGGGTTTGGTTGTTGAGAAAGGACACTGCTTTAGTTAGGGAGCTGTAACATGATTCCTTTTTCATCATGCCATTAGACAAAGCCTGCTGTTGCATCGCTGAAGAGGAAGTCTGACTCTGATGCAACCAATGAGATGGCAGCAGAATCTTCAGACTGTGTACCAATGAGAGATGCTGCTCCTCCTTTGTCCCCTGCCCCGACAAAGGACACTGGTATGTCAGTTGTCATCCCCAAATCATTTGCATAAAAACTTTGAAAAATACTGGCAAATTCTAGCTGTGAGTCTGGAAATGTGCTTGAAAGCTCTGTCTAGTCCTTTTTATTCACTAGTCATTTTATTCACTCTCCACCAGCTCCTGCAGTAGCAGCCTTCTCATCTCCCCCCACCCTGTCCTTACCTTTGCCCTTGTCAAGAGTGGGCCATGGGGACAAAGACAGAGCTCCTGTCCCCCAGGCAGTGGTAAAACCTCAAGTCCTCACCCACCTCATAGAAGGCTTTGTCATCCAGGAGGGAGCCGAACCTTTCCCTGTAAGTGCATCATCATGAAGTTCACATCAAATCAATTTCAGATTGCTATGAATGACGGTATGAATTTCAGTGTAAACACTTTTCTATATAGCCTGAAGATAATCAGGCTTGCTTTTGATTGACAGGTTGCTGGACTTCTCAAGGACAGAGATTTTGCCATGGTTGGTCGCACAGAGAATGGGCCTGCAAGTAAGTGGTACTATTTCATTTTTAAATCTTAAAATATAACACCATAAATGTTTATATACTGAATATACACATATGTTAATATACATATATACACATATGTTTATATACTGAATTGTATAAAGTGGTTTATATTTCCCATTTCCTCCCCAGTGTTGAAGTGTGAGTACTGTCAGCGCCTTGCTCCAGCCAGCCAGTTCAGAGGATCCAAGAGGTTCTGTTCCAAGACTTGTGCTAAGAGGTACAATTCCCTCTGTCATTAGATTCAACGTTATTTAGAAGTATTGTTTATTGTGTATCGCCATACATATATACAATACACACACTTTGCTACCAGGTGAATTCTGAAGTGTGAATTCTAGGACTATGACTGTGTATTGAAATGGTATCCTTAATATTGACTGTACTCCCGGACCTGCAGGTATAATGTCAGCTGCAGTCAACACTTTAGGACAAGCAGAGGGAGATCTGGCGTAGTACCACCACCGCCTCCAGCACCCATTGAGAGCATTTCTTTGCGCAGGGGCCCTCCTCGCAGGAGCAGTTCTGAGATTGCCTGTACTAAAATATCATGCATTACAGACAGCAGACATTTACCTGTCAAGGTGAGATCTGTAATTTAAGTATTTTAACTGTCATTGGCAACAGATGCCAATTTGGAAATAATACCTTAAAAAGACTTGAAAAAGTCTTGAATTTTGATATCTGGGTCTTAAAAGTTGTGCTGTTTGTAACTTCTCCGTATCGCATTTCTTGGCAAAAGTTTCATTTGTCAACCACAATTGTTTTGATCAAATAATGTAAATAAAGAGCGGCGGAACCAATAATAGCGAAGATTATTTTTATTTAACCAGTAAAACCACATTGAGACATCTCTTTTGCACGAGTACTGTGGACTGCTATTTTGTTTATTGAATAAATTAACGCTCTGAAATTCAAGGATTTCATTTTTTCTTTGCTGGTAGGGCCAAGCAATAGGTATTACTTTTTGATATAAAGGGTCTTAAAAATGTCTTAAAAAGACTTGAATTTAACTTGAAAAAACCTGTAGGAACCTTGTGTTTGACTTTGCTCTCTGCCTATAGTGTCGCTCCGAGTCTAGTCGCTCCGAGGATGCATCCAGTGACGGAGAAGAGGAGGAGGAAGAGGATGATTCTCCTTCTCTTTCCCCGAGCTCTTCCCTCTCTTGCCCAAGACCTGCGCACAGCGGTCTTCAGTCTGACAGCTCAGCCCCTAGTAGCCTCCCATTGGATGGGGCGAGCTTTCTCCCAGCAAATCCTGCTCACTGGAGTGTTGAAGAAGTCTGCAGGTTCATCTCTTCGCTTCAAGGTCAGTGGTTATTGATTAGACACCAGTTGAGCTCTTTTTTGGAGTTGTAGGTGCAGTTGTATCTCCTATTCCCCTCTGCTAATTATATCTCCCTCTCCCTGTCTATCTACTGTGGCCAGGCTGTGAGGAGCTGGCTGCCCAGTTCCTCTCCCAGGAAATAGATGGGCAGGCTCTGCTACTCCTCCGAGAGGATCACCTCATATCCACCATGAATATCAAGTTGGGTCCCGCTCTCAAGATCTGCGCCTCCATCAATAACCTACGAGAGTGAGGTCGTCAACGCTCCAGAGAAGGAGGAAAGACACGAGGATCTTGTCCTCATAGTTTACTTCTCACTGGAATCCTGGAATCAGTACTTAGGACCTGCTCCTCTTTCAATAAGATGAAGAGTAAGATTGAGACCTCTGGGAACAGTAAGGACTTTACAATACAATGGTGCACCATCAATCATCTGAAAAACGAGATATAGAAAGGAATGGTGTTTGAGATTTTTCTTTAAAGAAGAAATATGGGATGGGAAATTGTCTTTGACTTTCTGGACATTGAATGTGCAAAAATGTACTTAGTGTACTGTTACGTGTGAGTGGTGAGCATGGAAGTATCCGTCTGTATTTTAAGTATCCATGTCAGTAGAGAGAAATAGTGAATGGTTTGTCTGTCGCTCAGTAGAGACATTATGTATGTATACTCATGTGAAACTGTGCAAACCTGACCCCCTGCGGTAATCGGTGCTAGTTCTGCTAGCTAGGACAGTTCATCTATAGGGTAAAAAAGAAACGTTGCCTTCTTGCTGTATTTCAAACGGTGCTTTAACTTTAGTGGTGTGAATTGGAGTGTCATTGCCAATAACAGTCCATTTCATTTCAAGTTTTTTTTAAGTAGCAAAATTTGTATCATAGATGACATTCAGTTCAGGTTCCAATCACGTAGAGGAAAGGACACTCAAAGAGCCTGTTTTGCTTTGTTTTTACATTCATCCATTTTATCAGTGAAATTTAGTTTTGTATCTTTTTCATTTTATACTACAATCAAAGTTATTTTTTCATGGATATGACGACGTAGTGAGTTTTAGTAGCTTTAATTGACTTAACTACCTGAAAATTGGTATTCCTCATGGTTTGCTCTTTCAAGGGCTGAATGAATGCTCTGTCTGTATGCAGTACTACCAATAAACAATGCCTGTTACTGAACGTAGCTCCTTAAATGTGTGTTTTCTCCCCCCTGTGATATAAAAGAGATACAGTAAGGATTGTAATGTTTTTATTAACATTTGAGTTTCTACAACAATTTAAACTTCTTGCCCATGGATGTTTGATCACATGATTTGGTGAATTAGCTTAACTTTAACTTTAGCACAATTAAACCATGAGACAGTGAGTGTAATAATACCTTAATGAACATACTAGAAACCTTATTTTCATGTAATGTGCTTTTTTTCTGTCCCAAAAAATAATCATACAAAAAAAATATATATATATAGTGATTGTAACTTATATATTACATCTGTTGTTATACATTGGCATCAGGTTGTAAACAAGATTTGTAAACCTTCATATGTATATATTATATCTATATCTATATATACACAAAATAACTACAAGCTAAAGATACAGCATCTGTATTTTGGTAAAGTTTGGTTGTATTTCTTACATTACATTTACATTTTACAACCATTACGTTTTATCTTTCCTGAGTCTCCAACTCACCTTCACAGATCTGACCATGTATTGATTAGAAAGCTTTGAACAAGAATACATGAATGAGGTATTGGGAGAGCAGAAAGTTGAATGGTTCCCAAAAGCAATCAACAGTTCCACACATTTAGTACAGAGAACCTCTTCTCATTCAACTTGTGGGAACCTGAAGTAGAAGGATACATAAAGAGAAAGGGAAGGACCATTTCCAGGACCAAAATACCTCAAGCACCCATACCTCATTTCACTGAATTACCTCAAGCACCTTTTATTGTTTTGCCTGCAAGACACTGTCTTTACCGTAATGTCTTGTGTTTTCAAAGTGAACCATTGATGCATCTGTCTCCAATCATAGTGCATTTTCTTTGCTGGCACAGCTGGTAATCAGAAAACAGTATAGTTGTTGGACTCCCCATATCCTGCTTCCTGCAGGTACTTCTCAACTTGGATTGGCGCAGACACCTTGAGGACTTTGTCATTGGCACTCTTCTCTCCCGAAAGGAGCTTGCGGCTAACCTCAGCCAGTGTGGCTCGATCTTGCTCCTTCCACTGGCAGCAAGCCTTAGTGATGGAGTATCTAAGAGAGAGAGAATATAGTAGTCCAGTGGGAATGAAACACTATTATTACTTTTCACTACATTGTTGATAAATAAACAGCCCACTATCCTCCGGTTTGTTTGTGTATTATTTGGAATATGCAGTATACTCACAGTGTGTTGGAGCAGTTGGATGGCTTTTTCAGTGTTTTCCCTCGTTGATGGAATTGTAGAAGCTCATTAACTAAGATGTCTGCAAATGGGGCTTCACCTGGGGAGAAAGTGGGTGTGGGTCAGGGACAGTCCCAATTATCTAGTGAATTAATCTAATTCTTATAGATCTATCACTCTTATGAATCATATGGTCTTGACAGCCAGGTTGATTTTAAAATTCCTGGTTAGTGGTAACTAGTTGCCAGTTATCAATATTGCCAAGTTATGCAGCTAAAATTGAACTTACCCAGTGTTGCCATTTCATACAATAAGATGCCAAATGACCATCTAGAGAGAGACACAGAGAGAGAGGCAATTAATACTAAGGAAGGAAGTACACCACCTTCCATAGGGCGTGTGTTCTATATATACATATCATGCCTCTTCACAGCTCATTTAGTATGTAAACATTTTGTAAACCCTTTTCTTAAATATGCTGCAAAGATAAGATCTATATTGGGGTATGATAAAGTACAGAGAATATTAGCTAATTCATAGATGTGCACAGATAGACTCCAGGTACTAGTGCTCAAGCACCTGCCTCTTTTGCCCTCTGACCAGATAAGTGCCCTTTTTGAAAGACATTTTGTATTAATTTCTTTTTCTAATTTTAGATTTTAGTTTTTCAAAGTGGCCCATAGCATCAATTCTCAATTAAAAGTGTGTAATAATTCCCAAAATGTTCAATTAAGTTGTAATTCTGCAAGATTGCACTTCACAAGATGATACAATTATGACGTTTGGTTGTTGTTTTGGATTCCTCTGATGCTAAAATAACAGTAGGAGGAAGCTTAGAGGAAGAGTAGAGACCTGATTTAGACTCGACTTGGACTTGCATGAAATGACCTAATGACAAGTCTGGTGTATAGGTATTGAAATAAATAAGTACATAAGTAAGTACAAGATGTGCCACTGTAAAGTTATTTTTTTCAATAAATAATTGCCCTTTTTTCCACTTGAACACCTGCCCCCCAAAATGTCTGCGCACGCCACTGAGCTAATGGGTAATGGTTGTGACACATGGCATCTCAACATAAAATGAAAAACACTCACACATCACTGCTCTGACTGGCAGGTCTTTTGACTAATAGCTCCGGGGCCTGCCATTTCTTCATCCTCGAATCATCACTCTGAGTGGCCCCCTGGTTCTTCCTTGTGTAGACCCCATTCAGGCCCCAAAGCTTTGCTGTGTACTCCCTACTGACCAATACGCTGCGAGCACAGATGTTGCCATGGAGAATGTCTTTGCTATGAAGGAACTCCTAATTGGGCGACAAGACAACACGTTGGAAATGGTCGGGGTCAGTGTAATGGAGAGAGCATCTCAGGATTCAACACAGTATCATTGCCCTGAATGGGTAAATACGTCAGTAGGACTTTGTGATGCTGGAGGAGTCAGTCAGAGTCATCAAGTCATTGCAGAGACAGGAAATTAAGTTAGGATTGGGTCACTGTTTAACTTATGTCATCTTGTATGACAAAGTCAAACATGTGGCCCAAGGAAGTGAAGATAAGCTCATCCTACATCGGTATACTGACCAGAGCTGATGCCACCTGTTTGGCCATGGTAAAGATTCGCTTCTCCGTCATCTCACATGGAGCATCCCCATTTTCCTGACAAAACAAACAAACATAAGTTTCACTTTACCTCTCAAACTTCCCCGTGACTTAGTCATGTTGAAGACAGGATAATCATAAAGGTTACTTGTCACTTAATTTCTTTGCCCTTTGTATGAATACTAGTTTAGTGTATGAGAAAGGTTTGGCTAAAGACACACTGAGGCAGTATATTTTTGTTGAAAGAGTCCTCACACTTCCTACCTGCCTACATCGCCACAGGAAGCTGAGCAGGTCTCTGTTCTCCAGCTCCTCCACAACAGTAATCAAAGGGGCCCGCAAAGAGATCACACCAAGAAGCTCTGGCAGGAAGGGATGTGGTCCGAGCTGGGCTAAGAAGGACGCAAAGCTGAGGAAGCTGTGTCTTTCTGTGGAGTCGGCTGAGTCTGAAGAAGATATGGATGATATGGACAGGGAGGAGAAAGTGAAAAATGACCGCCTTCACCAAGTTATTGTAGCTATAGTAGCCATGTCCTGGAGACCAGATGAGCAAGAGAGAGGGAGATGGTCTGTGCATTTTTCTCAATGAGCTATTAAAAGACATTTACAACACTCATAGACAAGTTTTACTTCCTCTCACCATTGAGCACCCGCAGGACCACATTCCTGTTTTCCATACGGGCTCTGTAGAGAGAAACTGCCGAGTCAGAGCGCAGGGAGAAGGCAACAGGAAGGAGGGTGACCAGGTTGAAGGACTCAGGCAGCCTCTGGCGGGGCAGCTCCCTGGGCTGGATAGTAGGTGTGAAATTGGGCTTGAAGGGCTTATGTGGGGGGGGAGAGGGTGTGCCCACCGAGACGGACAGGTTTTTGGGCGGGTAGGTGTGTGGAGGGTTGAAGGTGGAGTAGGAACTGGACATGTCCAGAGCTATACTCTCATGCTCCAGAACATTGATACCCTGTGGAGCTGTGAATAGAGAGGGAGTTGAGATGAGAGAGTCAGAGAACAATGATCATTAGGAATAGGCATTAACATCATAATACACCTGTACTAATGTAAATAGAGCTATACACCTCATGCAAAGTGTAGAAGCAGCATGGACATCCTATATAGTGCTAATTTCAAGCTTCTTCTGTCATATGATGTTAATAATTTTACATTTATATTATCGGTTACTCTCCTTCTTACCATCAATGCCATGCAGCACTCTCCTGGAGCGCTGGGGTCTGAAGGAGGTCTCAGACGCCTGTGGGCGGATGCGTTCTACTTTCTCTGGGCAGAAGCGTAGCAAGAGAATGAAGACCAGGGTGACCAGGAAGCTGGCGAGCAGCAAGATGGGCACGATGATCACCTCCTGCTCATACAGACGGATCTCTAAAGAAGGAACAGAGATACGAGGAAATGTTCAGATTCAACATAGCTCAGTAAGTACAGTACAGTAGGGCTTCACCGCAGTTTGTCCTGTTTATCCTGAACAACAAACGTGTGTGTGTGTGTGTGTGTGTGTGGCTTGTATTCTCAGACAATGAAAAAATGATTCCCATTAACCAGACTTAGAACGCTAGTATCTTAGTGTGCCAGGCTACAGCCCACAATCTTTCAATCCCATCCCTGTGGATAACTTACCACAGATGGTATCCCCTTGCTTGCAACGGTAGTCTGCTTCCGACAGTGAAGACATCCTATCAAATGTCACAAAACATGTGAATCAATATTGACAGGATTGAGACAAACAACATCCTTGTGCTTATGTTATTTTATCTATTTTTGTACATTCCTTACATTTGTATTTTAACTGACTTTGAGCTGTAAGGCATAGTCAGCTGCAACACACACTCCAAAAATGTTGTGTATATATATGTACATACAGTACAGTTCTTACATCATGGCCCCAAAATACTTCCTACAAAGTTTACAAGCACACCTGGAGGGGACAATTAGATGGGTATACATGAATCATGAATTAAGTGAAGACGATGGTTCTGAATCCTTCTCTGGGTCGGCTGGATCAACTGTGGGTCGGCTGGATCAACAGTATCTCTGAATAGAAACACGACTCTTACTTGTAATCAATATAAGAAGGTGTTTGGGCAAACAGAGGAACACGTAGTGTAACTGAGACCAGAAACCTCAGACATTGTCTTGTGTGTGACGTGTGCCAAGCCTCTCCTCCCTGCCCGCAAGAAACTGGCAAACACAATAAAAGCTCAGAAAAAAGGCTTATTTTGTTCCTTCCTCTTTTAAACAAAATCAATACAGAGGGATATGTGTCCATTGACATGTAAACTGAACATTTCTAGCCTAAAATCTCTCTGTGTCACTCACAGCCACAACCATCCTCTATAAACATGTGGCAGTGTCTTCTGAAAGTAATATGATATGACAAAGCCAGTTGAGTATCAAGGCACACCCTTCTCTAAAGCAACACACAGAAAGATTGTTGCATATCTGTTGAGCTGTGGAATCCTTATGCTGTGGTGCAGATTGTGTGTTGTCTCATATTTATTTCATTTTCATTTCTTAAGGACTGCACAACAAAGTCGCCGGATTTTGCATTCACAGCGGCTTTACTTTGCAATATAGGACAAAAAGGACATGCATCATAGATGGAAACTCTTCAGTCACATGATCAACCTGTGGCCTCAGGGATAAGATCTCTTAACTTGTCCATCTGCATTTTTGACACAGCGACTGTCATTCTCTTTTCTCCAAAAGGGCAAATGCATATATGCCCATATAGTACTCACACACACAGATACACAAATATATATTGATGACTCACAGTATATTAAAACCAAACAGGACACACACCAAACTACAAAATCCTTACCTGATATCTCAAATAAGAATGTTTCCTCCAGGTAATTCGGTATCCTGCCAGTTGTGCTGTCATTCATATGATGGTCGGGCACTTTTCATAGTTGATGTTTGTGATGCAGTCCAGGTAGAGCTGTGCTGTTCAGATGCTCATTGTCTTGTTTTTCTCAGGTGGGTTGTTGAGCTCAGGGGATCACTGCGCTGCTTTCTGTTTGCCTAAGTTCCACCTTCAGTGTTTTCTTAACTCCGCCCTCGACCTGATGCCTCTTCTTCTCTTCCAATTCCCTCCTTCCCTC